>CM075861.1:59985873-60247259 GCA_037975125.1 Latrodectus hesperus
AATAAGTATTTTGATTTCGATAAAATATTTTGATTCACAAAAATATTTCGAATAAGTATTTTGATTTCGATAAAATATTCTGATTCACAAAAATATTTCGAAAAGAAGGAGGGAGCTGAAAAAAAGAAATTACTTCGGAAACGAATGCAAATAAGGAAAATATGGGAACTTCGAAAAAGTAAATATCAGTTTTAAGAAAATCAGAATACGAATTCTAACGAAAATTCCAGAAGAATCGGAACGCGAATAACAATGAAAAATAAAGCAACATTCGGAAAAGAATAAATATAAATTATTAAGTACAAATTAAACTGTTAAATAGAATATCTTTGTTCTTTTGATAAAATATGATGAACTGATATTGCAATGAATAGCATTTTTAATCGATACAAATTAATGAAAACTGCGATTAACAGCATTCTTTAAAAATAAAAGAAATGATTTGTTTTTTATTATAAAAATATAGTTAGCAATGTTACCATACAGTTATTAATAACAATGTTTCATCCAAATGCAAGATAAATTTGCAAACATAAGTTAATTGCTTTCTTTATAAATAAAATCAACAATTTATTTTTAGAATACAAACTATTTGTCAGAGAGAATGCTATTAATAGCATTCTTTATAAATAAAAGAAATTATTTGTTTTATTATAAGAATACAATTAATAATGATAATAAAGATTTTAAATGGAATTTTCTATATAAGAGCTTAAATGTTACACTGATACGAAATCACCCACTTGAAACTCAATTCTACGTGAATTTTATTATTATGAATTTATATGGATTGCATATGAACTAATCTATATATATAAAAATTTCGTGTCACGATGTATGTTCCCGATAAACTCCGAAACTACTGAACGGATTTTGATAAAATTTTGTAACCACTTATAATATAGTCCAACTTAAAAGATAGAATAGTTTTTATCTCTTAATTATTATTCTCAATATTTATTAAACGACATTAATGTTTATTTATTGTTTAGTTCTGTAAGTTCCTAATAGATGGCGGTTTAGCATCTAAGTTGCACAGGTATTCGGCAGATGGCGACATGTTTATTTTTCTAGATTATACATCTTCGAGAAAATTAACGTGCGCGCGCAATCGCGTGGTTAAATATAGAATTTACATATATTTTTATTATTATATTTTCATGATGTACATATATTTTCATATATATTTTCATGATACATATATTTTCATGATGAATAATCATACTATAACAATTTTTTGTGAATCACTTTCATAATTATACTTTGTATTGTGTTATTATCGTGCGTGTTCAGTTTGAATATTTTTAATATTATAAATAGTAAAATAAAATTTTATTTATTGCTGTTTTTCTCTACTAATTTTCATACCACCTCCAAAACATGTAAGTATTTCTTGACAGCCTTTTATTTTTTTTATTTTTATTTTATAATTTGATAATTATTAATTTATTCAGTAGAACATTTTGATCTAATTTATTTATTCAAATGATAAATTATTTTAATTTTTTTTATTTCAGTATAATACAGCGGAAAAATTTTTTAGTTTTAATAATTAAAAATTGAAAAAATAATAGTTCGATGTCAATGTTATCTACCTCATGTATAACAATTTATTTTTAGATGTTTTTAATTTATATAGTAAGTAAGTCACTGATTACAAACTATAATTTAATATAAGATGAATAAAATGTAAATTCAGAAAGTATACGTTGATTTGTGCTTAATTTCAAAATTTCGATACTTTACCTATTACTTTTCAATTTTTGCGAAACGTTTTATTTTTAATCTCATATGAATGAACCTATTTTAAATTTTTTTAGAAAATATTAATTTGATTGTACCCAAGAATTAGTAAAAAATTGATTCAATGTATTATAAAAACTCAGCCACTGCAACGCGTGTCTGGGTCAGCTTGTAATAGTATAAATATGACAATTCGATCACATTTTAATACAAGTCTGTAAAAGAATTTTTTTATGAATAAAATATGTAATAAATAATGAATAAGCTATAAATTCTAAAACTTTATACTGAATATTATACTGGAAGTATTTATTTAAAACTGATTTATTTTGTGTGTATGAGCTACCTTCTACAATCAATATTATTATATAAAAACATAAAAAACTAAACAAATGATATTCATTATTTTAATGAATCTTCATATTTTATGATTTGAAAATCACATTTTATTTCTTTTGAGATAAAAGTGAAAATTGCTTGCTGTTTCATCAATAGCGCATTAATAATTATTAATTTCATTAATTTAAAAGGTTGGTTTTCATTAGGTGGATAAATTTTTTAAAAAATAATTTTCAAAAATGAAGCACTATTTACATGCACAATTGCATTCATGGTTTTAGGATTATTTATGCCCATGCAAAGTTTTAATAACTTTTTAAAATTCTCTTTTTTAAATCCTTTTTTTATTATTGCATTGTTTGATATCTGTATCAATCAAACATAGAATATGAATATTTTAGTAATTAAATGAGAAGAAGGTAAGAGATTGGAAAACATAATAAAAGGAAAATTTAAAGAATGGACTCAAAATTTTGTTTTAAAATAGATTAAAAGATTTAAGTAATGAATATAATAAAATAAGCAGAGCTAATTACTTATTTAATAAAAAATATCAGGATAGAATATGAACAATAGGAATGATTAAGAATAGGATCGGATGCAGGCAGGAATGATAGGCATGGGGATAATTCGTATGAAATAAACATGTTTAGTATAAAGCTTTTCGAAACTAAATAGTGTAAAACAGACATTGTCTACACATAAAAATCAGAATTGTCAACCTCGTAAAAAGACCATTGCATTACTTAAAAATCTTTTAAAAGAAAATAAAAGAATTACTTTAAAATTTTTATATAATGGAGGAAAAGAATTATTTAAATATTTTTTATAAACTAGAGAAAAATAATTATTTCCCTGCCCAGCCTGAATATTGTACCTCGGATTTATGCTTTGGGATCTGGACACTAAAACACTGGGCTTCGAAAAAAATCTACCATGTAACTAATTTATTGATTGTAATTGGATAAAATATGATTAAGTATCTATTCTTACTTATTTATTTTTAACTCAGTATATAAGCAGTATTACATTAGATTAGCACTGGTTATACAATCATATTCAATGCATACAGAAAAATTGTATTTCAATTTCATCGATAGAAATTTTAACTAAGCTTTTAAGGTATAGACTTTATATTCCTATAAGAATATTGATTAAAGTCTATTCAAAGTAAGCAATAGATATATGAAGAAATAAAATAATTTCGAATTCTATATGAAGATGTGACTATTTAATAAAAGAAATTAATGAATTACATAATATTTACGAAATTTAAAATTTATATGTACAATTACAAGAGGAATTTAATTTATTTTTATTATATTCTATTTCTAATAGCACGCTCGGTTATGAATTCTACTAACTTTTAATCGCAAAAATCATTTACTGTTTATTCGTTTAAAGTTATACATTTTGTTTATTTAACCTTTATTAACGTTATTTGTTTTTTAACGTTACATACGAAGTAGTATATCCGTCATTCAAATTTCTTCGGAAATAAACTGAAAAAAGGTAACTAAATATTAACTTTCGTTAACTTAATTATACAATTTTTACTTATTTATTATAACGTAAACTTAATTAAGATTGTGGTATTATATCAAATTAAAAAATTTGGTTTCAGTTTATTACTTAAGTTTATAAACAGAACTATTTGCTTTAATTCTTGCTTACAAATACCAAAACTTATTTTTAAATATTTGTTAACAAGAATTTTTTTTTATTTAAAAAATAGTCTACTTTTACATCTAAACGTAATGGTAACAAGGTTACATCATTTTGAAGTATAATTTATTTTACATTTATGTTATCCAAACAGCTAAATATCCCAAAAAAAAAATTCTCCAATACCTTACAATCAATAAATTGTTAATATCTTATTCTTACCAAAAAAACTTCTTTATCATAAATCACGTTTTTATAATATAACATATTAATCAAAATCAATAGATTAACAAGTTTAATAATTGAAAAATTTTCAAAATGTGCTGTTACTATAGAATCTATTTCAAAAATTTTATCAAGCTGAAATAAGTGAACAGTACAATATTAATTAAAATACTAAAGTAATAGCAACACGTGGAAAAAAAATTTAAATAAATTTTGAAGCAAATAAGGTATTTAAAAAAAATTTTCTAATTCCATTATAAACAGTAATTTTTCTGTTTTTTATAGGTAAATAATGGATTCATAATTTGTTCAAGCGGCATTTTCTTCATTTCACTTATTTACTTAGCTTAAATATTTAAACAAGTACTACTTTTCCACTTACGACCAAATGTAAACCAACTTTATTAATTATACTTGGAATAGAATATACATGACCCATAAATAGGCCAGATTAGCCAAATGAGCTGAAGCCGTTGATTGGGCAAAAAAAGTTTTTGTTGTTGTTGTTGCACCATCACGCTTCCCTGCATCGAAACCCCAGAGGCTCAGTAGCTTCACGCCGCTTCCCGTTAAGATCACCAGAGTGAAGCCTCATTTGCAACGGACAGAGATTGTGAGGGTGGCCACGTTCGCTCCCTCATTGTGGTACTGAAGCTCCATGGGTTGGGAACGCGTACACGTTCATCTGTGATGTCCAAAGTCCTTCCGCGGCTGTGGCATGGATGTGGAGAGGAGGGTTCCAGCTCAGGTGTGACCTCTTCATCAGAGAGCGGTTCACAATAGACAAGGCAATTGGTGATGGGAAAGTATTCCAAACCCGTTAACCTTAAGGCACAGCCCGGGGGTCGCCTACACTGCTACGTATATGTTGGTATGTACCTAGCCCTGAGTTGAATTTTAACAGTTAGATAGCAGCAGCCGGGTGGAGTCTTTGTGATTTTGAAGCAGGGACCAAACACTAGACCTCCCAATACTTGGCCTGTTACTCCCAGACATATCACTTCACTTGGAGGACATTGCGAATACGATATACTTAATGTGAACCAGCCGCCTTTAGCGAACACGATGGATCTTGGGTTAAGCCAGGATTCGAACTCATTACCCTCTGAAAATGAAAACGAAGACATAGTCTTATTTATGAGGACCTACTTTAATGGTTAATCAGTAAGGATTAGAAATAAAAATTAATAAACTTCTGTTTGGTCTAAACTACGAGATTTTACCTTCTAGAGGAAAATAAGTCTTCTACCTAGGCTGCTCTGCACGGTAAATAGAAGCTGTAACATTCTCTTTTCTCCGTGATCCCATGGATCTTAGCTAATTCGATGGGTAATCATAGGACAACTGATCAACTTCTCCTTGATTTAAATTAAGCGATCCTACTTTCTAAAACGAAATTCGGTCTTCTACCTTATGATTATAACTCTAACGAAGAGAAGCTATGCAGTTTTTTCGCTACCATGAAGATGATAGTCCTATGGATCTTGCCTAGTTCAATGGTAAACCAGTAGAGATGAGCAACAAAGGACACAGTTTACTCCATTTCAAGACTTAGCTGAAACATTTAATGACAGAGTACACACATAAAAGAAAGGTAAAAACTTCATGATAGTGTGCGCTAACAAAACTGCATACTGAAAGTTAGCAGCCATTTACGGTTAAAGTAGATAACTAACAATGAAAAGATTAAGATTGATAATTAACAATTATTACTAAGATATATAGTGCAAAAGCAGCTTCTCCGAAAATTTTAAAATTATCGAAAGAATTGAAGACATTTATATAACATGATAATTAATAGAATAACCTATACTCTTATAAATTTTCTTTTGATCTAAGGAAATTTGAATCTGCTTCCCTAAATCTTCATTAAAATATTTTTTGCCAAGTTTAAGATTAATAAATAGGTCCTTTTTAAATAGGAATTTCATTTCAATCGTGTAAAAATTACGGAAAAAAGTTGAGTCGGAAAATTAAACTTTAGCTCTCAATTGGATTAAAACCAAAGTTTGAAGACAAAATAGCTCATTGCACGAATTTCACATTTATTCATTATTATGAAAAATCTTATTTCTTTTTGTCTAGCATATGAACTACTCACATTAAAGATCGCCGAACAACTTGTCTAGTGGTCAGCGTGCCTGACTGCGGATAGGGAGGTCCTGGGTCCGAATCCCGGTTCGGGCATGGAAGTACTTTCTCTCTCTATCCTGTCTTTGTCCTTTCCTTGTATGAATGGGTTGCGAATGGTTACCTACCCTATAAACGGGTCCCTATGGCATGTGTGTACTGAGGAAGTCGGACTCCACACCTAAAATGTTTCAGTTGGAAAAGTGGAGCAGCGCACCCCATATTGCCAGCCTAGCTGGCACACGACAACAACAACAGCATTAAAGATCGCAATCAAAAATAGATCTGTAGGCCTCTAAAATATCTTTCCCTGAAAAAAGAGTAAAATGTACATCTCGATAGCCTGCAGAAGACAACCTAATGGCTGAAAGCTGTTGTGAGAGATACAACCACATTCCATGATCGAAAAAGGGGAAAGAAAAGCCCGGAAGACTCTTAAGCACCCACCCTGACAGAGGTGCAAGTAAATAATAAAAGTGAGGGCCCTCTCTCCTTGTTTAACAGCGAAAAAAAATGACAGCTCCGAGAAGTGTGGTTGTTACTTATGACACTTGGATAAACCGCTCTGCCGTTGGCTCTGAGGATTTAAGTTAGCAGGGTGCGTCTTACGATCAACCAGAGTGCCACAAAGATGAAAGTACGACTTTGCTGTAGGACTCTTCCAACAGATGGTACCACCAGAGGATTCACTTCCTCAGTTTTGACATTGATCTGGAGAGGGAGGGAATATTCTCCAGACCTTTACACCCATGGTAACTGCTCAACGACCCACCACAGGACTTTCGACTCCACCGATTTAACGAGCACGTATACCGCATGCACTCAATGGGGCTTTGCGGGCAGAGGGAATCGAACCCCGCCCTTCTGGACGGAAGACCGATATCCTAACCACTAGGCTACCACGGCTGAAAGTAATCTTCAATGTGTGAATCATTTTCTGCTAATAAATTCAATTTGATTTAATTTTATTTACAGAAACTTCTTGTATGATTTTCGCATTCGTATAAAAATTATTCTTATAAAGTAAAACGTTGGCATTTAATAATTTTAAAATAAAAATAAGCTCACATTGTACTGAATAATGCATTCTGAACTTTTTAATTAATAATTCAATACTAAAACATAATTATATCTTGCCCTAAGTTTTTCGCAAGAAACTATAGAGACATTCCTTAAAAAGCTAAGTTCCTCTCAGGGTTGTTTACAATATGAAAGGAAACTTACATTAAGTGTAATTTTATCAGGTAGAATACAGTTAAATTATACTTTTCTGAACGATAATAATTTTTTATCAAATCTACTTTACATGGATTTTAATTAGTTTCTGTGATTTCTAATTGGTTAAAATTTAATTTTTAATACCAAGACATGATCATGTAAATATATGAATTTTAAAATTCTTGAATCAATTATGAATTTACATTTTTAAAATAAGTTTGATTAAAAGGCTGTAAAAAATTATAAAAAATCGTTGATTTTGGTTACTTCTGGAGTAAACTTAATCATTCACAGTATAAACTCAACAAAGTGAATCTTATATTAATTAATACTCTCTAAATGACAATGAGCTACACCAATATTTATTAATGTTTTGAATAATTTCTAATTTTATAGTGCAAGTCAATCATTTACTAACCGTAGTTTGAATTCTGTTTTTTTTACTTAGGATAGAAGTATTCACAGAAGTCAACGCTTCATTTAGTCAATCATACAAATTAAAAATTTTGGTTTGAGTCAGCAATAGATCAAAGTAAGTCTGTTAACAGTTTTTAAAAAAAATGTTCAGTTTTTTTCTATTCTATTTTCTAATTATAAAACACACATTTGCACTTATTGAAATTATTCACACGCTAAAATATTTTTCAAGTTTAATTTCGTAACTTAATTTCCATTTTCAAAAGTTTTTTTTTTTTTTTTTTTTTGCGAGCGCGCGACTCAATTTTTTCTTCTGAAATTCCTTGTATTTCATAAGTTCAAATAAAAGTTTGTTTTGTTTATTAGACTGTCATATTCAAGGATTCGTGTTGCACACAAAAGCAAATTAGAATGATACCTACAGTTTAAAGTTTATTCCGAATAACTACAAACATCCATCCCCAAAGCGAAAATCGAACCCACGAATTGTTGAGCCAAAATCAGAGTGTAAACCAATTGCCAACCAGCTCAAGTCCAAACGAAAGAAAAAAATTAGAATTAATTTATTTTTGCATTTAATTTATAGAAATCTTTTTGAAATATTAAAACGGATAAAAAAAACAAGAAATGACATATCATATAATCTTCATTATTATCTAAACAAACTTTTTTCAAATACGCTGCTGGCCACCGTAAATGCAACACCCTGAAGGAAGCATCAAATAACATGAAATTTTTAAAATGCATTAGCGGAGGTGAGATATGCAAATGATTAGAATTTCTGCGCAGACGCACATCACGACCGCTTGTGGCGCCACCTCGAATCACTTTTTAAGGCTTGCAGATTTCGACAATATCAAATTCTGCAATTGTGTTTTCTTGTGAGATTTTTTTTTTCAAAACAAAACGATCAGTTATGCCTTGTAGAAAACAGCGATCATTTTTTGATCAAGTATCCGAGTTCGACAGAGGAAGGATAGTGGCCTACCGAGATTGTGGATCATCTTTAAGGCAAATCTGAGATCGTGTTGGACGAAACCAAACAACTGTAATGCGGATATGTGATCGTTGGATTCAGGAGGGTACGCTGGACCAACGTGTTTGATTGCATCCCCCTCAGTGCCCCCACTTCACGTGATGACAGACGAATTGTGCGCATGTCAGTGACGGATCGCTCAGCCACATCACGAACCATAGCACATTCAGTCTGTAACGCATCATCCAGTGTCTGCGCGTACCATTCGACGCCGTTTACAGCACGACGTCCATTGCTTCGTCTACCCTTGACGCAGAAACACAGACGTCTTAGCAACTAATGGTGCGCTGAAAGAAGGATGTAGACGGCAAAATGGAATGAAATTGTCTTTACTGACAAGTCACGCTTCTATCTGCAACACCACATTCAAGTCTGGAGACACCGTGGAAAGAGGGCGCTGAACAGATACGCCACACTGGTCCTGCACCGGGTATTATGGTATGGAGTGGTATTGGCTACCACTCTCGCACTTCTCTAGTACTCATTGCTGGTACTTTAAGCAGTCAGCACTACATCTCCGAGGTGTAGGAGCCAGTTGTCCTTTCTTACTTTCAGGGCTTGCCCACAGACATTTTTCAATAGGGTAATGAGCGGCCGTACGTGGCAGGCATTGTCCGAGGATTCTTCGTCAATCACCAGATTGAATTGCTTCCCTGGTTAGCTCGCTCTCCGGATCTTTCGCCGATATAAAACTTGTGATCTATGGTTGCTCAATGATTGACCCAGATTACAAACCCAGCTGCCACACCAGATCAACTTTGGAAACGTGTGGAAACTGCTTAATCTGCTGTACCCCATAAGCACATCCAAAGTCTCTTTGAATCAATACCGAGGCGTGTGGCAGCGGTGTTCTTCAACGATGGCTGCTACTCCAGCTACTGATTTTAGCAGGAACCGCACTTCACAGAAGTTTATAAATTTAATCATTTGATACTTGGTCAACATGTTATCTACAAAATAAATTTTGTTATGATACCTCTCGTCTTTTTTGGTGTAGCAATTTGGGTGGCCAGCAGTGTAGTTAGCAAAGTAAGTTTTCAAAACACTAAAAAAAGCCATTTTCAATAAACCGAAAAAAAAAATTTTTAATAGTGTAGATTTATTTAAATCATAAAATAAAAAGAGAATTTAACACTAGGACAACCAGTTCAATTTCAGCACTCTCTCTAAAACTCTGGTTCATGGATTCGAATCTCACTGCGCACTTGGATATTTGTATATAATGGTTCCGAATCAAAATTTTGAAATGCAGATCCCACTTTAGCTAGCCCTTATGTCCAAAATGACCGTTGAGGGACAAAAAAAATGAACAAATTCTGATTTATAACTAAAAATTCTACTTTTAATTTTTTATTGAACTCTATAAAAATGGCAAACTACAGATTTTCAAAACAATTTACCGACATAGAAAGAAAACATAAATGTTAAATTTCTGGCAAAAGAAAAAAAATTATGTGCATAAAATGATTGAAATTATATTTTAAGTATCGGTAACAATAGATGCCAATTAACATTACTACTCACATAAATTTCAACTGTATCAAATAGACACTCTGTTAAGATGTTGAGTAATTTCTACAGTAGCTTGAGAAATGTGTTGTCTTCTTTCAATCATTTTTCTTTCACTAGATATGTGTCTCACTAAAGTGGAATTCCACAAACTGTATAAGCGCTGGATATTTTTTTGAATGAAGATAGTTGGTATGAGAGGGGATTTTTTGAGTCGTACTTTCACCTTCGTGGTGCTCTGATCCAAACGAAAGACGCTCTCTATTGGCTTATTTCGCACAGCCAAAGGCATAGCGAGCTTGGCTTGTCCAAGTGTCATAAGCAACAGCAACAACATATCATGAAAAAGCTTCATTTTCCTTTAATTTGGAATCCTCTATCTTTTGTATATGTAAATTTTTTTTGTTCAATTTCAAAAGTAATAAATATAATTATAAGAAATAACTTGTAAATATCATCGAAAAAACAAATGTGTACTTGAATCTGTTTACACTCACAAATAAGAGCAATTAGAAAAAACATAAGAACAAATAGACAAGCAGCATTCTCTTAATGAATAACATAACAATAAATTATTTCTGAGCGGCCCGAATGTCGTGAACAATGAATAAAATTATTAAAAAGATTTTAAAAATTCAACACCAATATTTAACTAAATATATTTAAACCCTCAATTAATGAAATAAATATACTGGTTGATATTTCAGTAATAAATTTATTCTATTATTAGAAATATATGGGATTTACTTTCAGAAAATCATTCAAGAATTTTTGTTTCTTTGCATACAAACACTACTAGAGAATGAAGTTTTTTTTTTATTTCTTATTTAGATAGATTTTATTATGTATAAAAATGTATTACGTATAAATATTTTAAAACCACTATACGAAATACTTTTGTTGTTGTTACTAATGACACTTGGACAAGCCATGCTCGCTATGCTATGCGAATTAAGTCGATTGGGAGCGTCTTTCGTTTTTAATCAGACTACCATGAAGGTGAAAGTACGACTTTGCTCTACACACATGCCATAAGAACCCGTTTATAGGGTAGGCAACCACTCACATCTCATTCATGCAAGGAAAGTACAAAGACAGGATAGATAGAGAGAGAAAGTACATCCATGCCCGAACCGGGATTCGAACCCAGGACCTCCTTATCCGCAATCAGGCATGCTGAACACTAGACAAGTTGGGCGGCTCGAAATGCTTTTATAATTTTTATACAAGTCATTTTAGCTTTATAATGTGGTGGTTAAGGCTAAAGGTGTACATCACTTATAACTATTATGGAATATTATTTCTTTTTCTATTAGTTTGCGATATTTTATTCAGCTTTAAAATCTTCAGCGGTATTGCTTAAAAAAAATTCTGAAATTGCTTTCAATAAATTTAATTTTTGACCCATTCCAATTTTCTTGCTCGGCTGCCAGGTTTACCAATATCCCTAGCGACATTTCTTCGCAGGTATTTTAAGATAATAAGTATGTAGTATCGAATGCTTGTAAATGAAGTACACAGTAGACGCTCGTTTTAACGAACCTCTAATTAACGAATATTCACGTTTTTACGAACAAATGGATAGTCCCTACCCTTTCATCGTAGACACAATGATAGTTTTAACTCCCATTCACGAACTAAAATTTCGAAAAATCTCTTTTTTACGAATTTTTATTGCTGACAAAAAATTTTAATTCGTTTTCTTTTTTTTATGATTTGACGATTTTTAATTTCTTATTTGAATTCCTTTTTAAATCTACACCTGGGAACTTGATTCATTCTTAAACAATGATAGATAGGGGAAAATTCTTAAAAAATTTGAGCTCTTCCGTTTCACTCGAAAAACTGAATTGATGAAGTATTGTTTGTTGGGCCGGTTCCATGGAGGATTTAGCGCAGTTCAAGCAACGAACTTGCTCATCAGTTGAAGTACGAAAAAAAATTCTAAAAGGAGTAGACGAAAAAATTATTTAATAAGAAAAATATTGCCAAAAAATAGAACCCCAAAGAACAACCTTTTACCAGCTACTCTCCGCTCAGCTGACGAGCAAAATACAATTCAAAAGACAAAAATTAAAAATAACAGAAAACAATACAGACATGTGTGAGTAGCATTTAAAAAACTATAATTGAATATATAAGTTATATATTTTAAATATATGTATAAATACAAATAAAATATATTTTTAAATTTTGCGCAACTTTAGAAATTAACAAAATACTGAAATAAAACAATTAGTAAAAATATATATGAGGCTAAAGATAATGAAACGCCGCACATTTTTAAATCGCTTTTTCAAAAAAATGATTAATTTTCTGCATTTTAGTTACTGTTTCTGAACTACACTTGATCGAATAGATCTAGCATTTGTTTTGTATTCCGCCATTTTGGATTCGGGCCCATTTCTCGTTTGGCGATGTCAATGTTCATGTCACACAAACTGAAAACAATTTGGCGCCAACTCACCTCGCTGATGAAAAATTAACAGGACGTATTTAAAATAGTGTCATTACCGCAACAATCTAAGCAGTGTGACAGAAAAGAATCGAAAAAAACTACTGATTTCAATTACTTATTAATTAAACGATTTATCGTTTAAAAAGAACTATGAACTTATAAAAACAGCAACATACAGTTATTTCTCCAACACAAATAAAAATTTTAAAATACAAATATATTATGCATAATGTACGTTTTAAATATATTTATTATAATGAATAAATAACACAAATTATATAATTATACTTCAAATTAAAAAATAAACACCTATCTTTAAGAACACGCGTTCATTTGAGTACGTGAATTAACATTTATTTATTTAAATAAAAATCTACAATTGAGACACCAATACAACTAATCGCTAAAAATGAAAAGATAAATATATTTATATAAAGTTTCTATATAATTCAATATACTTTTAATATTCTAACTTCAATACTCCATTCATTCCGCGCATCTTTTACAAAAATACTCAATTTACGACTGCAGTTCACACTTGTGCGTTTCGTTCTTTCGAGTGTTGCTGATCGCAGTGATTGTTCTAATTTTTGCTTGGGTAAAACTAATGGATTAAAAATTTTATTTATATTACGATCGCGTCAGTGGTCGTAATATAAATAAAATTTCGCACATCCGTAGAGATGCGTATACCAAATAGAGAACCTCCACAATTTAAAAATTTTGAAGAAAATAGACTTCAGTATATATTTACCTCACCCAACGGATAAAAGCCAGTATAAGAGATAACATAAAAATGCGACCAAATTTTATTTTCCTAAAAATTTTTAATGCATCAGAAATGACGGGGTTTCATAAATCTGGCACTATATAAAAGAACAAATTCTTACCACGAACTTTGTCCTTGGTTAGTTCTATTTTATACCACAATATGAAGTAGAGCAATGGATACAGTGATACAAAGTGCCACGAAGAATTTTCCTTCTATATCAATAGAATTGCGTGGCATGCCAAATCTGGCATGCGTGCCATATATTGCCCACGTTAGATCTAATGTATTTCCAAACACAAGTATTTCCAAAAAATTAACAAATGCACCAGGACACGAATGGAGACCTCTTTTGACACTTTGAATGTACTAGTTTTTATATATTTTGCCCGAAAAAAGTACATTTAAAGTTGTTAAGCCTACAAGTCCCGATCACTTGTATAAACTGAAGATTTAGATAACCTAGAAGCTTGAGGCATTATAACAATGAAGTGAAATTCCCTTTACAATGTTAAATGGAAAAATATCATCATCATCAGCATTGGCACGACAGCCCTTTGTGGGCCTTGGCCTTCTTCAGAAGTCTCTGCCATTCCACCCCTTTTCTAAAAATCGACCTCCAGTTTTTGACTTTAAGTATGTTGAAGTCTTCTTCCAGGCAGTCCTTCGATCTCTTTTTAGGTCTTCCTCTTGGTCTACTTCAGAAAGGGGTGGTGGTGAAGACCTTTATGGGTGTTCTCTCTGTACTCATTCTCATGAGGTGGCCTGCCCATCTCATTCTAGATAGTTTTATTGATTTAATGATGTCTTCTTCTCCATAGATTTTGTACAGTTCAAAGTTATACCTTTTTTGCCAGGAGTTATTTTCCAGGACAGCACCAAAAACAGTTCTTAGGACATTTCTCTCAAAAATCACCAATGTTTTCTCTTCCTTCATCGTCAAGGTCCATGTCTTTGAGGCGTAGGTTAGAACTGGTTTAATCTCTCTCAAAATGTCTTGTATAACATCATTTTTGTCCTTCTCCTGATTAGGTGAGATTTCAAAAGAGGTCTTAGACCAAAGAAACAACGGTTTGTGGCAATGATCCTCTAATCGGGAAAATAGAATAGATTAAATTTCTCACTTTGAATCATAAAGGTAATTTTTCATTTTCAGTTTAAGCTGATTCTCCAAAGATCAGTAACTGATAATTTAAAAGCGCGTTGGTATATAAAAGCGATCTTTGATAAATAAAATCTTTACATTTATCAAAGACTGAAACGCTAGTGAGGGATGGAGCATATCGCGGTCAGTTTAAGACAACTTCTGACCAGAGCATTTGTGATTAAACTATAATAAACGCTTCATTTGACTGTAGTTTATGCCAAAATGCAATTTATTAAAACGATGCGACATTTCTCTTTTCGCATCAGAGAGAGAGCTTCCTTTCAAAATTTTTATCCACGCGTAACTGAAGTTACTAATAAACATTAATAAGATAACTAACGTAACTTTCTTAATAATAAGACAGAGAAAAATATTTAAGGCATCGAATCCATCTTATTTTCTAATTTCGCCAGCTGCTATTTTAAAAATATCTAATAAATAACGACATTTAATTTAAAAATTTTTTATATAAATTATTGTTTTAAACTCAGCAGCGAACATGTTTCCTCCTTTAACTCCTCCCGTAACGCCGCCAATAAGAAATGAATTGGAACACAGAGATGAAAGGAGTCCACATTTAATATGCTATAGCCAAGGCTTTGACAGAGTTTCGATTGGCGAACTCGTCTTCAAACTCATTGGTCTCCATGACCCACCCATGATTAGATTAATTATCTCATACCTTTTGGGACGGAAGTTCCAAGTTCGCATAGGTAAAACGCACTCAACACTTAGGCCAATACTAGCAGGAGTACCTCAGGGCTCCAAACTTGGGCCCAGATTATTTCTTATTTATGTGAACGATATACCCAAATCACGACACACAACACTGCATCTATTTGCTGATGATACACTTATCCCTGCAGCACGGAATCTTAGGATGTTGTCTAGAACATCCCCTTGGCATCATACTATTTTCCAGCTGTGCATGTTACACAAAAATCGTCGCCTAATCCAAAGTGTTTCTACCATGGAATTCATGACTTCACTACTCTTATAAGGTGTACTATTCTCTCATTTATACTCTTATCACATCTTAAAACCCTAAAATTTTCTGAGGGTTCCCGAACCTTTGAAACCTGTACCAACTGCTCTATCGAACAGGCTTCGCCTGGACATATCCTTGAGTGCCTAGGGCTCTCCAGGCAGGACTTGGTGGACGACCCTCTTCTGGTTTTGGATTGTTGTAGAGTGTACAACATCATGGACCTGGTCTAGCGCTGCTGGCCTTTGGGGGCATGCAACAACAATTACTCTTATGGGGTTGATATGCGTGTATTTTAAATTCACAAGATTTTCACAAATCTTGACTCCTTCACGATGCAACTGTGCTTCAATGAAAAACAACCCAACCGGCATGTTGATGAAAACACTTTAATCAATTGGACCATGCTTCGAGTCTATCTTGTGGACAACCTAAGGTTATTGTAAAGCCCACTGCCAATGAAGATTTTCTTCAATACATTGTAGGCCGCATTTAATGTCGCAACAGAGAAAACTCCACTTCGACGGACTGCAACAGTCTAACAGTGATTGGCATCAAACCGTTGACTTTTCGCCCTTAAGAGCTATATCAACCCGCCAAACCACAGTTCGTTGCTGATTGGCCTCTACAGTTATACAGTGGGCCACAGTGGCCAGTTTGGTTAGAGTGTCATTTTCATTATCGGAAGGTAGCGAATTCGAATCCCAGCTTAACCGCAGTTCCTTCGTAAAGCACCTTAAAACTGGGAGTAGTCGCAATGTCCTCCAAGTGAAATGATACCTTTGGGGCTAAGCAGGCCAAGTATTCGGGGTCTTCTGATTGGTACCTGCTTCAAAACCACGAAGACTTCACCCGACTGCTTCTGGTAGAGCCCAACTCAGGGCTATGTACAGGATAGCATGCTGGTGCAACAACAGTTACATAGTGGTCATCTCCAAATTAGTTTGGTTGATTGGTTTGTCGCTCAACGGTCATTTTTTGCATACGAGGGCTAATTAGACCGGGACCTACGGTTTAAAGTGGATTCCGAACCACTTCAAACATCCATACCCAAGGTGGGATTCGAACCTACGAACCGTTGGACCGAAGGCAAGAGCGCTGCCAGCTCGGCTAGTGTTTTGGTTGAATTTGGTAGTCCAAAAATAAACAAGTTGATGGAGTCACAACCTTAAAACACATGTCCTTGGACAACTATTCATCGGATTGGGAATTGTGTTATGATCGTGATATTAAAAGAGAAATTTTGTTTTTCAATGTTCTTATTTAAACAAATAAAAATTTTACTATTGAGTCATTTGTAATTTATTTTTAAAAAAAAATGTCATTTCACTATGAAAAATAAAAAGCGATTTTTACATAACATTGATGTGAAGTCATAATTTGATATTTTTAATAATATTTAGATCTAGTAAAATTATCCACAGCACCAAATCAGGCTGATGTGCTGTAATTTCACCAACAATGCTAAATGAACTTTATTTTATTAAATATAAATATGATTTTTTTTTAATAATAATGCACACTTAGTGCTAAATTTCATTCCTGACTTAATATTAACAGAAAAATTTAGATAAAAACTATAAGTCATTCTTAGTTATTTATTAACAAACTGAGTACATTAAATTTTCAATACTTAAAAACAATTGTAAAAACACAGCCTTTTATAATAGACAGAATCACTTTATGGTGAGGACCATCTAAAAAGATTTGCTTTGACTAGGGCCACATTTCACAAACGAGAGCTGATTCAACAGAAATCAAAGGGAAATTCTGGCAGCTGCTATTAAATCCAACAGTTTACCGATTTAAGAATATGGAACAGCAATTTATGTTTCAATTAAAATGAATCTTTAAATGAATATACATTAGGTAAAAAATTCTAATTAATGATAAAAAAATTGAGAAATTAAATGGATCATACAATTATTTTAAATACATACTTTGCATTTTATTCTGGAAGTTTTTTTCACAGCATTTATAAGTAAATAATATGTGACTGCTCATGAAAGAAATCTACTGAAATTGTTTTGAGGAAAAAAAAAGCTTTTCCATATATTTATTAAAAAAATTTTTAATGCAATTATTTTTTTCTCATCATTTCAAATCTTATTATTTTCCTCTACACTATTTTGAAACACTTACATAGCTGAGCTTCTTAGAATTGTATTTTGTCTCCTATTTATAAATTTACAAATAATCACAATAACAAAAGAATATTGCTAATTAAATTCAAGATTATCAATAATATCAACCTAATATAGAGAATTGCCAAATTATTTTAATGCTCTCTATGATATTCACACTTTATGTTCATACTTAATGAGTTAAGAGCAGTTATATTAAATAATCAAACAAACAATTGGAATTTTTTAAAAAATGCATATAAAAAACTATAAAAATCCTTTTTTACGTAAACTATAGGGATAAGAATCTATTATGGACAATTTTACTTAGCTAAAGGTTATTTTTTTAAGTTCTTTTTTAATAATTATGTTTAAGTCAGCTACTACTTGGAAGCATTCATTTTCATTCAAAATTATTGAATTTATATGTTCAAATGCGAAATGCACAATTTATCACAATTGCAAAAGTTTTACCCTAATACATTTTATCTAGAATGATGGTTTCAAAACAAGAAAAAATTGAATATTATGCTGCAATTCAAAAATCCAACTTGACTGAAATCAAGAACTGTGTTTACATCAAAATGACAAAAATTTCCAGATTCATCTTTAAAATAAAATTAACTAGCCAAAAGAATAAAATAAATTTATTATATTAATTTTCAAAAGAGGACAAAGAACTAAAGAAATTCTGAATTTAATTTCATTATATAGCAACAAACACATACAAATAATTTTATTTAAATAGTTTATATAAAATTGCGAGTTTCATAAAATTATATATATATATATATATATATATATATATATATATATATATATATATATATATATATATATATATATATATATATATATATATATAATTAATAAAAATTTTATAAAATTATTCAAATACATAATGGAGAATTAGAAATTGAAAATACGAAATTAATAAACAAATGGAAAATGTGTTCAACAGATCATTTAAAATTTTCAAAGAAGCATAGAATAAAAGGAAAGTAGAACGAAGTACCAACATTGCCAGCTTCTTCAGGAAGTGTTAACCACATTGGCACTAAGTATGGCATTTCTGCATTTGCTCCAGACTGTGATGTCTTAAAGAAGCCAATACACCCCAAAGCCACACTAAAAGTGTCAAACCAAATATTAAGCCAATATAGAAGAAATAAATGTCAGGCTAAATTATAAGCCAAAATATTAAATCCAACACGTTGCCATGATACACAATTAATTTATAGTAGTCAAAATCAAATCCAAACCCACAAGAAATGCAAATAAATACAAATGTAAACCAAATACATAAATTTAAAGACTAAGTGTAAACACTTTTGGCATTTCAAGCTTCTTATAAGACCTTCAAGGCTTGGGTGGCCCTTCTGTAGTTTATAGCTACGCCTTACTTCACTCTTTATGCATATATTGAAATAACCGATTTCACATGTAGTTCAGTTTCTTTTTAACAACATTGAAACTAATAGGCAATGAAACAAAATTTTAATTAAAAATTAACGTGATTTGAAAGTTTCATTACATAAAGCAAACAAGGATTTTGCATATAATCTTAAGAAACAATTATTACTTAAATATCCATCCAACTTTTTCTTATATTTCAAAGCATTTGTGAAATAGTTAGCATTATTTGGCAAAGTAAACACATTGGATGAATGGCCAGAAATTGAGTAAATTAAAAATAATGGATGTAGTATATTAAGCATCTAAGGAAAAGGGATAATAATAAAAAAATACTTAAAACGGAAAAAAAATAGGCGAAATTTAGCTGTTTTGAAAACATGAAATATTATGGCTCATTCAAAACACAGAAATTTTACAATTAAACTCAACAGCATTGGGAGGAAATTCACTAACTTGATTGAAAAAAATCATAATTTTTCATAACATCAAAGAAACTTGCAATATTCTTTAAACTCAAGTAAAAAAATGACCAAAATCTTTAAAAGAACTTGCACTAAATAGTATTCTATAGCTTAGATGTTCAAAAATAAGAAAAATATATTCTAAGATAAAAAAAAGGAAAGAAAGAAATTTATTTAATAGCTAAACAATCCTAATCTTTCATTCAATTAAGTGATCCGTAGCTTGACAAATACATTTAACTGACCCCCTCTAGATCATGAAAATTATATTTGCTTCTTTCTTTACTAAACCATGGTAATATTTATGATATACCTTTTGGATGTCTAATCACATAATAACAAAGAAGAATGGTTATTTCTTAGATTTGAATGCACAGTAAAGAAGCTATAGATTATAATTTTAACATTATCTACAAAACAAATTTTTTTAATTTAAAGATAAATACAGTAACATGTTTAAGTTTCCTCAACAATTAACATATTGATTATTTGCATTAATCAAATTGCATATTTTAAATATCTTACATTCCTCACATAGGATATTTTATAAAATTTAAACTTATTAAATTTAACTAATTAATAAACTATGAATTTATTGAGAGCAATACTTGTATTTTTCTTCCATATTATTTAAACTTTTCAATGTTAAAAAATATCTTATTAAACAAAATACAATTTGATATAAAATCATAGCAATAAAATACCAAAAATGGATTATGAAAATATATTATTTCAGAACTTAATAGAATTAGAATTTAAAAGAAAAAAGTGAATAAGAAAAAATAATTCATAAATGAAAATAGCTAGCAATCTAAGTATAAACTTATTAAATTATCATAATGACATTAAAACTGCAAAGTGAGAAAACTGCAAAAGGAAGAATTAAACGGTTAAAATTTTTACTGCAGCAGAATCAAAGAAGTGAAAAATATGAAGATTATTTAAGAGATTTAGAACAGTGATTCCCAACCAAATGAACTCAAGCAGAAATTTTAGAATGATAAGCCACACCCAGGTTATTTAAGCAAGCAATACATTATTAAATAATGCTTAAATCAATTTTAATTAAAAGTAATTAAATAACAGAAAATAAATTAATTTACGTTACTCAAAATTGTAAAATATTTCACATTTTCAAGAATTTTATTTAAAATTAGGCACATAAATTTTTAAAAGGTAAATAGTATTTGATAAATAATTATTAAATATATAACACATATAAAAAGTGCTACCTATAAATATCTAAATACAATTAAGAGATAATTTTATAATTCAATTAATAAACAATTAAAAAAATTTTATTGAATAAATATATTTATAACACTTATTTTGCTGAATATATTCAAGTTGAAATAAAATCTAATGAAATATTGCTAAATGCATCAAAACCTATAACTTAAAGTAAAAATTACTTTATTTTTATTTTTTTTATAAGTTGACTACAAAAAGTTGAAAAAAATTACATAACTATCATATTTTGTAGATTGTATATTGTTAAGTTAATTATAAGCAGAAGAAATTATTTGCAATACTTAGACAAGACAAGAGTCTTCTAAGAAAGTTTACATGCAATGGTTCAATAAATTAAAGCTTTGTGATAAAACTTACAAACTCAAGACTACTTAATTCATAAGAAATTATTTTTTTTATATATTTAAGGTAATTTCTTATGAGAGAACAAAAGCTGATCCAACTTTATAACCCTACAACTAATTTGCAAAAAAGGTTGTTAATTTGGTACATGTTGTAAAGACATTACAAGAATTTAATTCAAATGGGCTTATAATTTGTGAATATATTTTAACATTTGCTGCAAAAAGTAACATTCAATTTCAGTCAAAATTTGCAAGAACTAAACTGTAATGTCAATATGAAGAAAACATGTGGAAGAACAAATTCTACAAACAGAAGCAAAAATCTTGGAAAATGTTCTATGTAAATTATATAACCAAAAAAAAAAAAAAACATTAGAACTGAGTTAATGAAGTATCACAATAAAAAGTTGTTTTCACAGATTTAAAATAGATATCAATTTTCACTATAATACTTCTTTCAAACATCTTGACAGACATTAAACTGGTAACACATGAATAGATTACTCAGAAATTTATTAAACTGAAGATGATAATCTAAACTGAGGCATTCATAGCTTAGCATGTTGCAAAAAATGCTCAGAAGGAAAAAGTTACAAGAGTGTTAAAAAATAGAAAGTATCATTACTTATCAATTATAATTCAATAAGTAGCATAATCACAGATTACTCATTAATGGGACAACTTTCAACTCTCATTTATCATTAAATATTCTGTCTTTAATGTTCCATTTACTAAGGAAACATAATTTTAATAAAATATTTTGGTGTTTAATAAATTTAGGAAAGAACTTTTTTAATTGCTTAGTTAATTTTTTATGCTCCTTTTTTCTATTCATATCTTGACTTATAAGAACCATTGCTATTCTAAAACAGACATTTTATTACAATTGATAAATAAATAAAACTTACATTGCTATTAAAAAAGTAAAAGAATTTGTAATTATATTATGAAAAAGAAAAGCTAAAATATTTCTATTAAATATAACAAAAATAGTACAAAAGCATGCAAAATAAATAGTTCTAAAATAATGATTAATTATGTGCAAAGCATAAGGAAAAAATTATTCACATAATTTCTGTAAAGTAAGCAGAATTTAAGTTTTTATTTTTGCTTGATAAGATATTTTTTGACACATAAAATAGATTTAAAAATATTTCAAATAATTATTTTAGTCAATTTCAAAAGTTATTCAGGTAAATAATTCCAATTAAATTTAAAAAATGTATTGTTAGCAATTTTTATAACACTAAATGTAATAAGGAAAAAATAAGGTAAATTTTTATTTGTTAGGTATAAATCAGTGTACAAGAATGTAACTATTATTTTTAAAGAAGAAATAATTTTAACAAAATAACAGAGCAGTGTCTTATCATTCTAATATTGTTGAAATTTTCTAAATTCTTTTAATTACAAATAAAATTACAAACAAAATACTATGCTTTACAATTTTATTTGAAATTATTCCCCAAAGTATAACACATTGAAACAGCAAAACAAACAATGCATTCATAAATATATTTAGAAGGTTGGCAACCACTGGTCTATTAGTCTAAATTCTACACATCAGTATATATCTTCCTTAATGACTCAGCACCTCTCACCTTAGAAAACAGAGGTGGCTTCACTTCAGCAGCTACAACAGGTTCTTCTTCAATGACTACTTCTTTTTTCACTTTAGGTCCATCATGAACTTCTTTTTTGATAATAGGCTTAGGAATAACTTTTTGAGATTCATCAGAAGACACAACAGTTTCTGAAGAATGTTCCAGAACCAGTTCATATTTCTTTGTAATTGAAATCTCCTCTGTTCGTGTAGTAGAGGATGTTCGTGTAGTTGTTGAAGATTCTGAATTGTAAAATGAAGGTGTAGAAGATGTTTGGCAAGAAGTGGTAGAAGTGCTACCTTTTAAATCACAAGAAGTCGCTTTATTTTCTGATACATAAGATGGCATTTTTGATTTAGCAATGTTTTCAGATACATTTTCAGCTAATTTATCAGTCATATCGATTATGGGTGGAGGACTTCTCAGTTCAGGAATTCTTTTAGGTTGCCAAACTGGAACCTTGCTTTGTGTTGTTTCAGTACCTGATCGGAAAGAAGATATTGCTGTAGGAACGAAAGCTGGTTTAGGAACATTAGAACTTGTAACATTTTGTAAAGATACAGTTCCTGTTGTCATGAAAGATCTTGATTCAGAAATGAAAGTACTTTGACTAATAGAACTTGATGATTCAACACCTGTATCAAATCCATTTTGAAGAGGTTTTGTTGAAATTTGCATTGATGATGATTTAGATGTAAGTTTCTCTGGTGCAGTCTGATGAACATCTGGTTGCGAAAACTTCATTACTGATTTCTTAACAAAGCTTTCTGACATTGAAGTTCTTAGTGGACTACTTTCTAAATTCTCTTGTGCATTATTTTGTGAGACTTGAAAATCTTCCAAATATACAGCAGATTCAGATGACCTAGATACATTTTCCTCAGGTTTCAAATTTAGAATGGAAACAGTATCTTCTGGTTCTGGGGATGGTATAGAAATAGGTTCTGGAGCTTCGGAGATAGCCGGTGGAGGAAAAGGAGCGGGTTTAGCTTGATTCCATACTTTTGCACATACTGCAGGCATTAGAGGTGGAGATGGAACTTTAACAGGAGTAGTAATTTCTTTTACTTTATAAGGCTCAACTGCAGGAGATTTATCAGTAGATATTTTTGTGTACATCTAAAAAAATAATCAATAATATGTTTAATGTTCTATAAGAAAATATTATTTACATAAATTAGCTTAAAAAATATTTTAAATTTACATTTACAGACAAAAATATATCTTTGTTTAAAATTGATTGGAATAAAAATCAAACAATTACAAAGTAATTTTTAAAAAATTATACTGAATTTATTAAAATAAGCAAATTTATTGCAAACTTTTATTCCATATATTTATTTGTTATATTTAAAAACATATTATAGCCAATATTCTAAGGTTATTTATCTTTGATTAGCATGGATTATAGATAAAATAATTATATTTAATTGTTTAAATCTAACAAAATTATTATCTATTCTCACTAAGAGACGAATAACAGTAATAATTTCCTTAACTAAATAAATGTGTCAGTGAAATTATATCAATTTAAAAAATACATAGTAGGAAAAAATATACATTTTTACATTGTGTATTGTTTTACAAATATCATAGAATGATTAAAAAACATTTTTTAATCTGAAAACAATTTTCAAACAAATATAAAAAAACTTATTTTTTATTTAAATGTTTTAATTAATTTATTGAATATATCTAAAGATTAAAATTCAATTGCATTTAAAAGATCAGCAATGTGAAATTAAAAACTGGGGTAGCACTATAGTAAATACTAACTAACATAATACAGTGGAATTTGAATATAAAGAATAAAATATGATAAAATTTCTATTCTTTTACTAAATTTAGAAAAAAAATCCAGAGTACTTTCAGAATGCTCAAAAGAAAATTTTTGTAAGCTATAAATTATGTCACAAGTGAGATTATTTTTAAAAGAAAAAACATAAAACTTACATATCAAAATTTATGTAAAATATTTTGACGAAACTGTAAGCAAGCACTAATGCACTACCAATATATAATTATAAAAAAACTTTGAAAAAATATTAATTTTTATTATATAATTATAATTTTTATTTAAACAGAACTTTATTCAAACTTTTAATTACTAAGAAATTTTTTATTATTTTTCATTTACACTATAATAACATTATTTTAGATAAAATTATTTGAATCATTAATGAAATTACAAACACAATGTTTAAATTTAAAAATAATAATGGTACAGAATTGCATGTGATAATAATTAATATAATCAATGCTATCCTTAGAATAAAATTGCAGAAAATTAACTTTAAAGAATCTGTAATTCCACTTAAAAATAATTAAAATGGAAAAAGAAATATTTGCTACTAAACTTGATGCCATTAGACATATTTATCAACATTAATTTTAGCAAATTAATATAGATCAACTAACAGTTATGTGATTTTTTCCTAAACTCACAGACAAATTTGATAAGGATGTGCTTGATGCATAATAATTAATTTTATTTAGCAAGAAATCTTATTACTAAGAAGCAGAAAGCATAATTTAAGTGAATAATTTGAAATGTGACATTAACTTAACAAAATAGATAACATTAACATTCTAATTCTTTATTTAAAAACTATTTTAATTTAAAATTGCTGACTAAAATTTGACCATTTTTAGAACTTTGTTTGAACAAAAAATTAAATTTTGCCAATTGAAAATGAAGAATATCACTATATTAGATACTTTAATTGTTTTCATTTTGCACCAAATATTTTCCATTCAGCATATCTCTCTCATTCCATTGACAGATTCTTCATTCTTTCCATTCATGAATTTATGATATATTAGAAACTGACTTGATTTTTTTATTTGATACTTTTAGTAAAAATGCAAATAGGTGGATTTTTAAAAATAAAATTAACATCTATTTAAGTACATTGCTATAAATCCACTTCAATTTTTCAATACACATAACAGATACCAAATTATTTATAATTCAACACAAACTCTCAAATATTTTACAACTCTGACTAACCCCTGACCCAGTAAGATATCACAGAATTCTAAGGAAATGAAAAAAATTAAGCTATTTCTTTCTATAGGCTATAATGAACAGATATATTACAATCAAATTACAAGACAGATATCAATCAAATAGACTACACTAACTGTATAGGAAGCAATGCCAATATTTTGATAAATTTGTAATTCTATCTTCCTAGGAGTTAATAATGCAAATAATCACATTGAAACTATTACATAAAAACAAAAGCCATAATAGAAAAACAAATATTTATTTTTTGCAATAGTCACTTTCTTATTCAATTCATGATAGATTATATAGTTAACTGATCCACAAATACAACCATTTTAATAAAATATATAAAAATTGAAAAATTTTATAACTTCTAAATCACTGAAATAAGTTAATAATGCTTTTCTATTTTATATGCTCCTTATAATGACTATAAATTATAGTAATTGCAAATTTGATAAACAAATTTTAATTCAGTTAATTATTTTGAAAATAAAATTCATCTTTTATGAAATAAAGTTTCACACTCATTTTTGTAATAAAATGAATGAGAAAAAATTCCTAACTTACTTCCTTTGTTTGAGAGATTGAAGAAAATGCTTCATAGTTAATATGCTTTTCTTCATCAGGACTTTTTTCTTCTTCAACAATCAAGTCTGCAACACATCTTGCTTCACCAGCTGTGTTAGTAGCAATAACCATAAATGTGCCAGAATCATCCGGAAATACCTAAATGAAAGATTTTTCTATGATTAATACCTTAGTTGTCTTAAATCTTTGTAAAAATATTAGCAGATTTATGAATTTGGATCATTTATAAAGTCTCACAACTAGTATATTTAAATGAATAAAAATAGAAAAGAGCATTAAAAATATTACACAAAAGATGAATTATTTAATTTTTGAAAAAAAAAATATAATAATTTATCCTCTGACAATGATTTTTTGAAAAACTAAATAAAACTGTGAAAACAAAATCAAGACCTCTTGATACATAATCTAACAAAACGTTAAAATTATTAAGAATACAACCATTTCCATCATTGACAATAAGATTTTTGTTATCAGTATAAATAATATTTTTGCAAAGATTATGCTACTTGCATTGAATGAAATAAAACAAACGAAATTCTTAAAACTAATTAGGTTTGTCACCATTTAATATTTATAAAATAATATCGAGGAATTTTTATTAGGCTTACTATACTATGTTTAAGAAAAAATATGAAATGTTTTATTTTTTATAACTCACCATTCTGTAAAAACTTATTTTTAAATAACAATAAATGTCCAATAATCAAGTTGTTTTACCAACTTTAAGGAAAATTTTAACTATATTTATATTTAAATAAAAGAACTTATAATAATATTTTCAAATAAAAAGAATCCATTATGATGGTCATTCACACTTTATTATTTATTTTCTAAATTTTAGTAGCTAATATTTAAATTCATTATAAAATACTCAGACATAAAGACTATTACCTAAATAAACATTTAAGTAAAGTTTAAAATTGCTAATGATAATGAGTAAGAGGATAAAAGTGAAAGCTTTAATCAAATTAAATGTTGCAAATAATAAGATCTAATAAAAGTTAGCATTTAAGATATACATACACATTACATGAAAATTAAATTTCCAGCTATATTATTTTACAAAAGATTAATTTAAAGGATAACAGAAAATTAGAAATACCTCATTTATGAGCAACGTGTGTCTCTGACCACTACAAGAAATGCGAAAATCTGGGGAATCTTGCAGAAGCATACCATTACGATACCACTGAACATCAGGTTTTGGAACACCAGTAACTTCTACTTCAAATGTTACTTTACTGCCAGACTTTACAACAGATGCATCAAATTTCTTTTTAAATTTTGGAGCTTCTTTATAAGCTGAAAATGGATATAAAGAATTTATTTATATTTCCTATAAAAAATACTACATAATTAACAATATATTGTTATTTAATAAAATTCTTATATAAAATTTTTTTATGATATTTATTTTTAAAGATAGTACAATTTTAAAAAAATGAATAACATTTAAAAAAATTTTAAATTAATTAAAAAAAACACAATTTATATTAATATAATTAAAATTCTATAACTTTTTTGCAATAAAACACAAATGTAAAAAAAGTATTTGATTTATGTTTTTATTATACTATAGAAAATTTTTTAAACCTAAGAAAATCATGAGAAGTATGTCAAAATATTTTTCTCACTTTACATTTTATATTAATATTGTATTTACAATTAAAATTTGTAAAATACAGATAAATATATGATAATTAAATATAAATTTTAACATTCGAAAGCACAACTTCTTTGAAATATCACACTTTATGAATATTTAAATATCACACAATGTTTTAATTTACAAATTGAAAATCATATTTTTACTGCACATCATTTGTAATAATGGAAACAAAAAGTATAGCTTACATGGCATTATTTGCTAAAATGCGAGCAATAAGTATAATTTTCAGAATTAATAAATGTAAAATTTACAATTAAGGATTAATTCAAATGCTTTTCGATTGTCTAATAATATATCATATAAAGATCTACTTTAAGGTAATACAGTAATAAAAGACATTATTACTTCTTTAAAAATATGTTTCATTTTCATTAAAGTTGAGCTAGTATTTATATACATGATCAGTATTTTTTATTTCTTATATAAAAACAAATGGCCATGATGATAACAGCTTATAAATTTCATAAAAAAAGTTAACTTACATTTAACTTTGACATCAGCAATGCTACTAGCTTTTCCTGCAATATTGGATGCAATACAAGAATATCGCCCACTGTCTGATTCAGAGCTTTTTAAAATAAAGAGTGAAGTTCTTTTTCCACCAGTTGAAATTTGCAAACCAGGTTTATTTTTTAATTCTACATCATTTTTGAACCACTGGATTGTAGGTTCAGGGGAACCTTAAAATTTTCAAAAATTTAATTACCAATTTATAATAACAAACAAAAAGTCAATACTAAAATTTTAGAAACAAATAAAATTAAAATAGCTTCTCAAAGGGTTTGTACAGATTTCCAAGAATCAAATTCCAGAAGGAATTGACATTCATATCAAATATATTTTTATTTTAAAATTGTTCTTAACTAAATAAGCATATAATTATGTATGTGCAATATTTTTCTATCATTTTTGTAAATAACAAAAATAAATAATTGCAAAAATTAATGAGAAATTTTTTTATTTAATTTAGAATTATATTTAATGATTACTTCAAAAGCTTACAATAAATTTATAGCAATAACAGAAAATATTTAAAAAATCAAAATTATTTATATTACTGGATCAAACATTGGATAAAACAAAGGATAATTTTAGAGTTTTTTAAGGTATTCAACAGATCCCTATCTATTCATTTATTTTCAAGACATGCATACCTGTTTTCAAATATAAATTACTTACTCAAAAAATACAAATATTAAATAGTTTCCAGGACACCTTTTTCCCAAATATTATTAAATAAAAGAAACACATCCATATTCTAAGCCTTTGCATATATATATGCAGTAATCCTCCCATAACATGGTGCTTTTATAACGCGTTTTCATACTACAGGATTTCACGTCCCTTTTATAACATATGTTTCCTTCCATATAAAGCATTGAATCGTAAAGTTTTATTTCTATACTGTTAAATTTATAATGATTTGTACAGTTCACAATCAATTTTGCGTATGTTTGCAAATTGTGTCAATTGTGTTCTTATAAAATTTAATTATATTATTGACCTTTGAACATTCTGCTAAAAAAATATATCAGTGGAACGTTGTTTTCGATATCTCTTACAGCAAATAAACTGTAATAAAACTTTTTTTGGAATTATTTGATTTATTTTAAATAACTGTTTTTTAGTTACATTTGTATAAGATTTTGTTATTTGAAATGTTCTGAATTTAATTTTAATAAAACAAAAACATCTTGTTCATAATGTAGTTTTTTCTTCAATATTCAATTTAAAACTCTTTTAATAAGAAAAGTTAAACTGAATCATTTGTATGTAACATGTTATAAGAAGTCATATGAGCAGAAAATGTTTTCCTATAATGCAGAACTAATATACCATGTTATAGGAGAGATTACAGTATGTATGTATGTAAAATATATATATATATATATATATATATATATATATATATATATATATATATATATATATATATATACACACACACACACACACTAGTACGGCTTTTACAAAGCCCACTAGTCATTGCAAAGACACTTTCTTTCAGGCATATTAAATAATTTTAGCTATTATTACACTGATAAAAATATCATCCCAATTCACTGAAATTATAAACAATGTACATTACAGAAGACTTGAGAAGTATATTTTAACCTAGAAATTTTATATTAAATGTTAATCAGCGAATTTTATACAACATAAAGAAAACATAAAAAATGAAAAAGTCAATTAAAATTGTCTGCTTGATTGTACAATATGACGACCTTGTTGGTGATCACACACATAAATCAAAGTACAATATCTGGTATTGACTAAACTGGACTATCATGAAATTATTGTAGCTGAACCTGAGCTTTATGAATATAGCAGTCTAATATTGGTTGTGCTGCCATCTAACGATAACATTAAGATCTAATACTCAATTTTGTTTTCTGATAATTTCATTGAAAATTTTAAGATATTAAAACAAAAAACCCAAAAAAAGTGATAATATTTTCTGACAAAAAATAAATGTATCAAGGTAAGTAAAAATTCCAGGACTAATTCACAATTTTCAAGGAGCCAAGTCAAAATTACAGTTTTGAAAAGCAATTTCAAATTTCAAGAGTTTACAGGAACTCTGTTATCACAAAATATACATTGTTATAATTACTAACAGCATGTTAATAATTATAACAAATTTTTACAATTCATAAAAATTTGTTACCAAATGAGTTTTTGAAAGACATTTGGTTGCTACAATTTTAAGCTAACTAATTTGTTAGAAATCTCAATTAATTATTTGTTAGTTATATTAATGAAGTTGGAAACGTTGAGTCAGAGAACCTGAATTGAAAATTGATAAGAAAAATAGAATGAAACAAATATTTAAAATTTAATTTTTCACATTTCTTGTATATTTAAAGCAAAACTTATTATACATATTTTTAATAGTCACTTTTACTAATGTTATTTTAATTTTACCAATTTTTGCATTTTATTTACAAAAAAGATTACACAATCACATTCTAAATGCTTTATCCAAATTATTATTATAGGATATTTGCAATTTAAAAGGTAAAAAAGCATTAATACTTTTTAAGGAATCATTAGTACAGTAAATTATCAAAATTAATATTAAGGAATTCTGAATTACAAAATTTAAAGCTATCCTAATGCTAATGAAACTGATTAAGATGGTAAATAAAATAAATATAATATTCCTGTTGGGATGGGAAACTTACCGTCATAGTATGCTTCTAAAAGTAATTTTTCACCTTCTGTAACAATCTCTGTAGAAACAGGTTTAGTAAATTTTGGTGGCATATACGATGTTTCAACTTCTTTAAGTGGCATAAGGGGACTTTCAAGCACTGAATGAGGCTTCTTTTCAATATCAGATTTATTTGATGCAAAAACACTGGATACTGAGTGTAGTGTTGATTGTTGTACACTTGTAGATTTCTCCATCTTCATTGACTGCATGGATGACTGTTGTAAACTCGACGATTGTTCCATCTTTACCAATTGTTGACTTTGCAATGAGGAAAATGATGGAAAATCGGGCAATTGATAATCAGCATCACTTAACTGTAAGCAAATTAGAAAATTGCATAAACAGATCATTCAAATATTAAATATATTTAAATATAATTAGAAAATATAAAAATATTTCATTATAATTACTACATTTGTAATCTGATAGAACACCTTTCAACACATTAAATATTTATATCAAGAATAGAACAATTGTTTACCAATAATTTTTATCACTTTATATATGTTTCTTCAAATTGTCATATAAAATAAATCAAGTTATAATTGCCAAAAATAATAATGATAATTTTATAATACAGAAAAATATACAAAATAATTATTCATAACTCTGGTTAATTAAAAGAAATGTAATAAATTTACCTCGGGCATTGAACTAATAGTACTAGTTTGCTTTATTGTTTTCTTTTTCATCATAACCATAGATTGTGCCCTACAACAAAATAATTTATTTTTAATGGAAAAAGCAAAATAACTAAAAATATGACTTCTCATTTCAATAGTTTTAAAATTTCCAGAACTATTTAAAATTCTTTTTGTTTTTTCTTACATCCTCACACTAAAAAAACATAACATTTGAAATAAAAACTCTTAAAAATAAATAATTTTATTTATATACCAAAAAGGCATTCATTGTGAATGCTCTATACATATATACAATTTAGAAAAATTATAATTGCATATATTTATTTTATTTACATTAATACCATTTCACTTATTTTTTTAATTTGTTAAAGGAAAGTACATATATGGTATATCACTAACCCTTCTGAAAAAATTTTTTATAGCTATTAATAAACTAACATAATTTATGCTCATCATGAAACCAGTTTAAGTGAAATTTTAGAGTAAAACTAATTATACTTTGCATTGAATTAATTATATTCAGTTATCTGGTTAAATATAAGAATCATTTTACCTTTGTTCTTCACAGACAGGAACAGACTCTTCAAAAGATTGATCTACAAATTAAAATTTAATCAGTATAAAATGGTAAATAAAATATTTTAAGCAACTTAGAAAGTACTTTAAATAAATAATTAACAAACAATTTTTACAAACTCACCTTTAACTGTAAGTAAAGCAGAAGTAGTAGCAATACCAGAATTATTTTCAGCAATTGCAGAATACCTTCCAGCATGAGATTTTTCAATGGATTTTATAATCAGCCAATGCTTCTTATCCCCATCATCACCCATTTCAAAATGATGGTCTTTTGGAACAGGTTTGCCCATGTAATTCCATCGTAACTGCAAAATATATTTTAATAAATTAGTAATGTATTAGAAAACATGATTAATGAGGATCACTTATAATTTAAATAAAATTGAATTAATTTACACTTTGTAATTAAAATTGAATTAATATATTCAATATGATTAATGAGAATCATCTACAATTAAATTTAAATTGAATTAATTGGAACTTAATACATCATCAATCAAACATCAAACATAAATATGCTGTTAATTTTTTAAAGGAAACAAAATTATACATATTTCAGTTGTTAAAAATGAAGCCAACACAGTGAATATATGATTTCAAACAAATAATTTAATATACCTTTGGTTGGGGAGTGCCTTCAACAATAGTTTCAAAACGAACACTAGCTCCTAAATCCTGTACTTGATTTTCAATGTGTTGAAGAAATGTAGGAGGTATTTCTTGTGGTGGTTTTCCAAAAACTACAGGACCTGAAGGAGATACTGACACAGAGCATATGCTTTGAGCATCCCCCACTTTGTTTTGAGCTTTCACAGAATATGTACCTCGATCAGAAACTTTTGCTGACAGTATGGTCAGTTTACTTACACCAGAATTATCAGTGGTGATCTAAATGTAAATCATAAATGAATAATGTATGCATCATTAACTGTATAAAGGTTATGTTATAATGAAATCACTATAAAAGTTTTTTAAAAAGCAATATTTTTTATCCCATTCTATTCTAAATTAGCCACAAAAATATTTTTTACTAGTAATAAATGCTACAGATACTGTTTTAACTAACAAATTTCATCAAGATACTAACCTTTGTTCGCATATGAATTAATTGAATAAGTATTCAATACATTTTAATCATTGCATAATTTTACAAATATATACGATCAGCATTTTTAGAAGTCATATAGTTGTAATACATAAATTATATAATGATATACTATAAACTATATAATAAAAAACATTATTGCTAAACATATTTTAAAAAATCACAGTTTTTATAATTTTTTGCCAATAAAAATATAGTCAACAAGGAAAAGTGTTCTAACATACAAAATCAGAACTAATAGTGATTTAAAGTAAAATAAGCATATAAAATATAAAAAATTTATAATAAATAAATATCATATAAAATACTTTAAATAAAATATAAATAATAGCATGAATATCAATATTTTAGAAAGTAGCAGTAATTAAGTGAAATATCTTAAAGAAACCTTACATAAAAAAAAACTTTGAAATACAGAATCACACTACATAAAGAAAGTGATAGTTATAAAAATACAGAACTATATTTCCCACTTTAATTAACACCTGATTATATAAAAAGTTCAATGAATAAAAAATCACATAATGAAAAATGCATAAAATATCTTAATTAGTAAGAAAATAAAAAAAAATTGAAAATAAAATTTGCACTGTATTGTGTTGCAAATTAACTGTGTGTAAAATAATGGAGAAAGAAAGTTATTCAGAAATTCAATCAAATATGGTAATATGCAAAATAGGTACTATTGAATTTTTATACCTGATGCTCAGGACTATTAATAATTTTCAATCCATCTTTGAACCATGAAATATCAATTCCACTTTCTCCACAAGCTTGACATTCTAAAGTTATGCTTTCTCCTTCATTAACAGAAACATTATCCAAAAGTTTTAAAAATTTTGGAGGTTCATATTTTTCAACAGTGAGCAAAATGTCTTTTTGATTAAATTGGCTAAAAGAAATATATATATATATATATATAAGAGTTAAAAATAAAAGATTACAAAAAAAATAGGATTGTGTTATGCACAGCATTTTAAATTAAATACCCAATATTAAAAAATATTTCAAACAAATGATAGAGAAAAAGATTGCTTCTTATATACCAGGAGTGGCCAACCTCCTTGATAGTCCGAGCCATTTTTAAAAATTTGAAATTTTTCGTAAACCGCAATTAAATATGTATTTAAAAGGTATGCAAAAAAAGTACTAAAAATTTTTTTACTGATAGAACATTTATTGAAACATATAAATAAAAGTACAAAATGTGTGTATTGAACTTAAATATTAAAAATTAAACATATTTATTTTATTTCACTTGAAAATTCTATAAAATTTGATGAATAATTGGTGGCAGCACTTCTCAGGAATTCTCTGAGATGCTGTTAATTAATACTGATCAGTGTTTTGATTTCAAGAATTTTGAATTGGAATAAAATGATTCACATAGTACATTGTTCTGAGGGTTGAAACAATTATTAGCAGCCTTATTTTATTCTTGCATCTCTATTAACTCTAATTCTCAAGATGTTTTTTGGCTCCTAATTATATTTGAAATGGAAAACTCATCTTGAATTATGTTCATTTCAAATGGATTCAGAAAAAAATCAAGAGACGATTTAAAATATTTCAAGTCTTGAAATCTACTTTGGAATTCCCTCAATATTCCTTTTAGCTTTTTATACACTCATTTTTTTCTTTTTTAATATTGCAACAATTTTTTTTAATTGGAGGAAAATAAAAAAATTTTTATTTTAATTTCCTTTTGAAAAAAATTGTAATTTAGTTTGAAAACTAAATATACACTGTGAAAGGTCAAATATTTTATCTTTCTGCTGTAATTGTAAATTTAGTGTTTGAAAATGTTCCATGACATTTGTCAAAAACAACTTACCTGCTCCATACAGGCAGTTTGGATGAACAATATTCCAGGCAATAACAAAAATGGCTTCAGTCACATTATTAGCTTGATTTATAACACTTATCAAAATTGACTTGTTTATTTAAATTTGATTTTAAAGAAGCAAGTTCATTTTATATTAATTTAGAATTTGGTAGATACTGATAAGAAAACTGAGGATGATTGGTTTCATAATGTCATCATAAATTGCTAGCTTTATAATTTTTCACCATAGAATTACAAATAAGACATAATGCTTTTCCATTATTGTCAATAAAAAAGAAATTCTCCTCCCACTCATTATTAAAACTTCTACTTTCTTGCTCATATTTTTTTGATTTTATTTTCATTCTCTGTTGTCATATTTTAAAAAAAAATTAAAATAAAGAAATTTAGAATATACAATTTTTGACAATACAAGTTTTAAAACAATAACAATACATGTTACATACTACAAAATTAATTATAGTTAATTTACCAAAACTTGCAGATTACAAATTATATTCGCAGCACGAGTAATACAAATTGTTTCCTTTTGAGCAATGTCAACTATTCGTTGCAATGAAAGTTTAAAAATTCAAAATCAGTCTGGAGTCGGAAATTCGTTATAATGTTGTACTAAGTCTTTCATATTTGTTGTTAGTAATTTAAAAGACATTTTGAGAAACACATACAGAATAATAATTGTTTAAAATATAATAACACAAAAATAAAAAGGGAACTCAGGTATATTTATCAGGAGCCACAAATAATCCTTCAAAAAGCCGCATGTGGTGTGTACTCTGTCATATACTTTACATTGATAAAACCAAATTAAAATCAAATTTGTGAAACCAATTAAAAGTTGTTAACTTTAATAATTTACTTAACAATTTCAGAAATTGTTAAAATACACTATAAAAAGAGTACTTTAATATTTTTTATATTAATTTAGTAGTTATAATAAAAAGATTTCACAGACTTAATAATTCTTGCTTCATAAGCAAATATCACCAAGAAAAATTTAATAGTTTATTTCATATCACTGAATATAAAATATTTCAAAATTTCAAACTTTTAACAATATATTTCAATATATAGTAAAAAATCAAAATACGACGCAAGAAACAAGATTAAAAAGCAAAACTATCTTGAATAATTATAGAAATATACAAGACATTTTACTCTCACTTTTAGTTCATCATAAATGATAAAATTAAAACTTTCTTTTATAAAATGACCAATAAATTTATCAAAGTAAATTAATTTACTAAACTGTTCAAAAACATCCAGCATATCATGATAGAATTATAAAGGATAAAATAATTTTTAAAGTCATCATTATTCCAAAAACAAATAATAAATGCAAAACAGATATACACCAATCCATGTAAAACCATTAGTCAACATGAAGTAAGAAAATTATGTAATTAGTACCGAATTCTAAAAGACGAAATAAATTTTATCTGTGCAACAGTGAAAGAAACTTTCACATTTATCAAATCACAGAAAAATATTCTTTAAAGGTTTAAAAATTTCAATATTTATCATATAAAACTGTGTTAAAAAAAAGTTTAAGAAAAAATAAGTTAAATGAATTTCATATTAAGCAACTCCAAATGGAAAAAAGTCCTGTAAAGAAATCTACTTCCATAAAACAAAAAATTTCACAAAAAATTCAAATAAGGAAACAATATAAACTTAAGTTTAGATATAGCAATTTTAATTTCATTCAAGTCCATTAGTTACAATTTTTTGGCTAACTATTATCAATTAACTACTAACTTAATATTTTACTAAAAGCATTGTATAGGGCCTTGGTGATTTATAAAATAAATAATTCATTCATTAAACAATGATAAATTACAAATTTGAAATTATATTAAATGTTAAGTTACAAGTAGAGCTTAGAAACATTTCTTACCTTTTTTGTATGATATCAACAGCTAGAAAAAATAATAAATTTGGTGTTAAAACATAATTTTTCTTTACATATATATCACAGAAAACAAAAATTTTTAAATTTGCTTAAAACAAATCATATTTTATTATTAATATAATAACTACATTTTATTTGTAAAATTAGATGTAAAACAAATTCAAACATCACAATGTAAAAAATCATATTCCAAGACTTTTTTTAACAATGTTTAGTGTTATAAATTGGTAGGATTTAAAAATTTTAAGAAGAAACTATAAAAATGAAATGAACTAATGGAAATGAAGCATAATGATGCATGTCAGTTTAACAAAAATCTTGAAAATAGATATAACACATATTCTCAGATTAGAGCAAAGTATTAGATATGGTAGTAATCATTCACTAAAAAAACTAAGACATAATTTATAATAAAAGTAAACTTTAATTAAATGTAATTTTTAATTAAAACTCCAAATTAATCACAATATGTAAGCAAGATAAACTCCAGAAGGTTGCTGACTGTCAAAGAAACTATTTTAAGTCTTTCCTAGAAAGTTTGATGCAACCCAGAATGTGATCCAGTGAAGTTGGATGGTCACAACATATTTTACAAGTGGGGTAGATTTTTCTGCTACTTAAGGTGGCCACTAATTAATTTGGTCAGAGTAGTCTGGGTCACATTTCATTTTTGACAGAATGCAAGAGGATGTATACCAATAGTGTATAGCTGGAATACACGATATTAAATTAAGTTTAGATCTTTTTTTTAGTATAATTTTTGATAAGTAAGCAAAGAACCAGAGGCTGTTTCATTTCTGCTACCCTCTTTGATCACTGTGTTTAAAGTTTTAGTCCAAAAGATCAAAGATAGACTACTATCTATGATCTTTTGGACTAAAATTTTAAAACCGGCATGTTTTCAAATAATAAATTTAAACTTACGTTTTACTGTAAGTTGACAGACACTGGAAGCCTCTCCACCAGAATTTATGGCGACACATTTATATGTTCCTGCATCTTCCAAATAAGCAACTTCAATTATGAGAGTACAACGATCTCCTTCAAATAAAAGCTGGAAGTCATCTGATTCTTTTACAGGTTTCCCATTATGATACCAAATTACCTATATCAAAAAAGTTATTTAATTTCATAAAAGTAAAATTGCAAATTTTATACATTTCTAATAGTTTCTTGAAACATTATTAAATAATGATTCAATATTTTTTACACCATTTGGCTACTCTCAAAAGCAGACTTATCAAAATAAAATTGCCAGAAAATTAGTCTAAATTTAAATATACACTACACATGATAAGAACCAATTTTTTTAATGTTTTCAGTCACCCGATTAAAAATTAGTTTAACAAAACTTTTGTTTAAAAATGTACCAAACTTTGCAAACAGATTTATTATTTGATATTCTTTATAAAATACGTACACATATTGTGAGATAAAATACTTCTTTTAAAAACTTAAAATACAAGAATAAGCATTTCTATACTTATTTATAGATTTTTTTCTTTCAAATTTCAAATGAAGCAAAACCAATGCCAGAAAAAACATTTTATGATTGAAAACATTAAAATGCTACCAAAATTATTAAACATATGTTAACCTTTATAGATTTGAAAATGTATATAATATGTATGTATATAATATAAAAATGTACATAATAATTATAGACTTGAAAAATGTTGAACTAAGATGAACACATGAAACTAGAGAATTTAATAAGTAAGAAAATCTAAATTTTTTTTAAAGCAAATTTTTTACAGTTTACTGAAGTGAGATAAATATGACAGAAAAGTCCTTTTGTTTGACAACCAAAGAAATGGAAACTTTTTAAGAAACATTTAATCTAAAACTTTTCAGATTGTATTTTGAATGTTTCTCACTTACAGCAAAGATCTGTAAGTGGAACACTAGAGCATCTAGTTCATGAATATATAATTAGATGAGGAGTATACATCATTAAATATCTAAACTGTTACTACCAGTCCTTTCTTAAAGCAAATAGCACTAATCATTAAGCTACTTTTAACATTTTGCTGACCTCTGATTACCTCAGCTTGGCAACAGGCTGACAAAGAAGGATTACAATGATAAGAAAATTTATTATTCTATAAGTGTGATGACCAAAGTATTGATATCTGTGTTTTTTAGATATGTTCATGGGTAAAAACTGATAGTGCATTATATAGAAATAACAGAAAAACATACTTATATGCAGCATTTCATATGAAAGTTTATAAAAGTTGAAAGGATACTATATGACATTACAAATGAAAATGGAAGTATTGTACAATGATTCTGAAAATGAAAAAATCACAAGGATCACATGTTATTTAGATACAAGAGTAGTAAATACTCATAAAAGACAGATAGGATAATCAAGAAAAATAGAAATATTACATTTATTTCCTGAGATTGATATTACATTCATTTATGTTAAGAAACACTGAAACTAATATGAGATTTGACAAGTATAAAAATAAAAAACTATTAATTTCACATTAAAAGTAAACATTTCCTGTTTAAATGAAATAATTATAACTTGGTGTAATAAAAATTGGTGTAATATAAGTGTCAGGAAAGCTTGTTTTAAATTCTATAAAAAAATAAATAAAAAACTTTTTGCTTTTGACGGAAAAATTGGAAAATATATTACATTTGAAGCCTAGTGGCATAGTGGTAGCACTCCCAAGCCACAGGTTTGAGTTTCAGTCCTCAGATTAGGCAAGGTTGAAACTTTCATCCCTTTAGTGGAATATCAAGCATGCATAGGAACTAAACATTGTGAGTTTTGCATTAGGCTGATTATCTAGTCAGGACATAAGTTTGTACCCTAAGGCCCTCTGTCAAGAAAACAAATATAGCCATTGTAGGCCCGGGCTCTGACATGGGCTGTCCCCAACTGAGTTTAGTTTACAGTATATTCCTATTTATTCATTAAATAAAATAACAAGTAAAAACTTTCAGTAATTGGACTTATTGTGTCCTTTTTTAAATCGTAATAAATGTGGTAAAGACTTAACCCAGTCAGTCAAAATAAGCAAATTTAAATACATAGTAGAATTTTTATTTGCATTATTTCAGTGTCTCATATGTAATATTAAGGAGACTAGGTTAAATAACTGACATTAAATTACAGAACTTACCTCAGGCTCTGGTTGTCCAACAATGACACAATCCATTCTTACTTTCTTTCCTTCAAATACAGTTTGGTCTTCAAGATGCTGCTTTACTTGTGGTTTTGCTGGTTCAATGTCTGATGCTATCTCTGAATCCCTTCAATGAGCAAAATCAGAAAATGATATATATATATATATATATATATATATATATATATATATATATATATATATATATATATATATAGCATACTAGATATCAAATAAACAATTAACATGCCCATGTCAACGACGAATTTCAAAATTCTGTTGAAGGCTTATAATTATGGAATGATATAGTTTTATAAGAATTTCATTTTAAGCATTTTTATTAAAATATTTAGAAAACAATTAATAATAACACTTAGTAAAGTTTGATACATTATATTTAATACTGACAGAAACCTTTAGATTTTAATGTACCCAGAAAATTGAATGTAAAGTAATGTAAAACAAAAAGTCAAAGAAAAACAACATTTTTCTGGTAATCAAACTAACATAAGCAAATAATGCTATAATTCAAGAAAGTATACATAATAAATATATTATAATCCAATAATAAATAACCTAATAATGTTAATTAAATATAGGATATTATGCTTACATTTTACGTTACCATAAAGTATTACTTAGCTGATAATTACAGAACTAAATAACAGTTTAACAAAGTAATCACATTAAGTTATAAATATAAAAAAAATTCTAAACTTAAACACATTAGTTTTGTGCATAGATGTATCAGATATTAGTTTCATACAATATTAAATATAAATTTATTTCATTTAAAACCAACTAAATCAAGCTGAATTTTTTTTATATTTTATGAACTAATACTCAATTTTATTTTCAGACCATTTAATTAAAAAAATTTTAAGTATCAAAAAAAAAACTCAAAAAAAATATTCAAACAAAAAATAAATGTATCAAGGTAAGTAAAAATTCCAGGAATAATTCACAACTTTAAGTAGTCAAGTCAAAATTACAGGAGTTTCTAAGGAAAGCTTAAAAAAGAATTATAATTCCAGGAGTTTCAAGGAGTTTCCAGGAATTGCATGAACCCATAATAAAAATTAATAATTTTTTTAATAATGAGGAAATGTTTTCTGTAATTTTTTGCAGCATATTTCAATGACATTAAATTTTAAAATTTTGGAAAATCATTAGTTAATACTTCTATAAACTTTTTCAACTTTACCAAACAAGTGACATATCTTCTATAAGCAGAAAGAATTAGAGCAAAGTTGTTTTACTTTTGGTAAAAAGGACATTGATGTCAACAAACAAAAATGTGAGTTACATACAAAATAAAAGAATATAAAACAAATATGAAATTATAAAAAAATACCAACAATTCCTTGACATGTTTCCATAATTTTTGATCTTCAAGGAAAATATAAAAAATATGATGATTGCAAAAGAAAGAAATGACAAGATATTCATAAATATAATCTAGGAACTATTATCATATTGGTAAAAGTTTACCCATGGCCATCCCTTGATTTCTTTATGCCAAGATAGGCACTTGAATGTGAATAATAAAATGGAAACCATAAAATTACGTCAGCACTGAAAATACCAGGATTACTAGAAATTAAATTTTATTGCTCAGTTTTTTGCAAACCAAGAGGTACCCTATTCTACATCAAGCCCAACATATTTACAAAACTACAAATACATCAAAATTGCTGAAATAAAATGCTACGTTTCCACAAAAAATACTCATCGAGAAATAACAACAAAAGTGGAATCATGCTAAATAATAATAATATGCTTGATATTATATGTGTCTTATAATAAACTGCTATCTTTCCACAAAAAAATACTCATCCAGAAATCACAACAAAAGTAGAATCATGCCTATAAAAATAGTTGCAGATATTAATATTTAGTATTATTATAGTAATTCTCAAACTAAATTCTATAATACTAACAAAATTGTTTGTTCTTTGATATTGAAAAAAATATTTTAACTGATACACAGCAAAGCATTATTAAAACATCTGGAAAGTAGAAAAATTAATTTTTAAAAATTTGACAAACTACTGATAAATGATACTTTTAAAGTGAGATCTTACTAAGGCCAGAAGTAGAGAAGAAAATGGATATTGTAAAAGGTAAATTGCTTACAAATAATGTAACTTTTTAAAGCTTCTAATTAAATTGAGGATAAATAATGAAAATTTTAGATTTTTAAGTTAGTGTTATTAAGAGAACTCATTCCAAGTTATTTCAAGAAACTGTGTTAAAATGATATTCATAGTTAAAAAAAATTACCAATAATATCAAGTATCAGTTACAATCATAAATAAATCACAATTATGAATTTATTTTTAAAATGTTAATTAAACAATTCGAACTATTAAGAAGCATGAGATATTTAACATTAAAAAAAAATGACGAAAGCTTATTTGTGTACCAAGATAAAAACTGGCAGTTCCACAACAATGAACATTTGGCAGGTTATGCTGTGAAAGTCTTTATTTTTAAAATGTTAATTAAGCAATTCGAACTAATAAGGAGCATGAGATATTCAATATTAAAAAAAAATTATAAAAGCTTATTTGTGTACCAAGATAAAAAAAACTGGCAGTTCCACAACAATGAACATTTGGCAGGTTATGCTGTGAAAGCAGTCAGAGTTTTCTTGTTCAGATTAAGATTCAACAAGGAAGCATAGTAATATCAACAATTGTAAACTATTTTGCTGAAAGATTGATAATTTATTCAGATTATTGGCGAGTCTTCAAAATGGAAGAACTTGAGAAAGCTGGTTACAGTCATTTAACTGTAAATCATACTTTTAATTTTGTTGATCTATTAATGAGAGTTCACACTCAAAAAGTGGAAAGATTGTGCTGCTCTATTGAATGGCAAAATTTAAGGCAAAGAAGTTTAGCTTATAGCTAGAGCCTTATTTTGTGGAAAAATTTTATCAAAAAGACAAGCTTTATAATTTCAGATTAAAAGTACCGTATTTTCCTCTATATAATCCGCAGCGTCCTATAATGCAAACGCCCCATTTTTTTAGCGATTTTGGCGAAAGAAAAAAAGCGTCACATAATCCACAGCGGCGCATAATTAATTGAAATTTCTCTGACGAATAGTCGAAAATTTAAATTTTTGATAAATTAGTGCCAAATAAAATTAAAAATATATTCATTATAATTAAAAATATCATAAATTCTACAGAAAAAATTTTCTATAATGATAAAGATTTCTTTGAATCCACCTCAATGCAAAGTGCGATTAACTGAGATGAAAGCACGATATCAATCAATGTCTGAGAAGATTCTAGTAAAACTTATCGATTTTTAGATTTTAATAACTTTTAAAACAAGTTTAGACATATTTCAAAAATAAACATATGTGCTAGCTATTGGTGGATGATGATAACTTTGGCCTCATTTTCATTCCTATCATCATCACAATCAAGGAGTATCAATTATTTCTTTTATACCATTAAGAATGATTTCAGAAGGTATATTGAAATTAGAAACTGTCATATTGAAGGTTTGAATGAAATTAACATAAGATGTAACGACTTGTACAATATAATAACAAATAAAATATATTGTAATTGACAATATATGTTGATGCTGTTTTGTCATTAAGATATCAATTTTAGCCAAAGATTAATATTGTAGTGAAATGAAGGAGAAAAAGAGACCTTTAATGAGAAAATATTTCATTACATCTAGAATATATTGAAAGTTATAGTCTAGAAAAAAATACACATCTTCGAAAAAATTTACTAAATTGGAAAACTGAATGTAATCGTATTATTTTCATGAAAAGATTAAGAAGTAATTTTTTGGAAATTGCAAATTCTGGTTAGTTATTGCAGTGAATTTATTGTTTTTATAAGTTTCTTTTTGGACTTGATTCCTAATAATCTTAAAATATTTAAAAAAAAAATTTTATTTTAAATTTATTACACAAGACTTTTGGATAAACTAATAATAATTACATTAGGAACATGAGAAAAATGAGAATTTCAGCTGAGAAAATAAATATTCAATGTAAAATTTAAATTAAAATTTTAAAATATATATATATATTTAATTTCAAGAATTTAACTTTAATACACATTTCAAACAAGCACAAAAAATGTAAGACCCTTTTAAGTAAAAGTACAAGTAATAAAAATCTATATTGTAAAACTTAAATACAATAGAATGCCATTTAATATGCAAAATTCAATAAAATTATGAAAAATTGCTTGGTGTAAATCTAATTTTAAATATCAATAAAAAATGCAAACGCATTTCATTGTCTACAATTGGTTAAGAGTCAGAACATTCTTAATTTTGTTTTAAATTAAATTTAACTTACTTAGATCACAATACCATTTACAATAGGCAAAATCACACAATAAATTTTAGTTGTTAAATATATAACTCTTAAAGATATGATAATTTTTTCTTTAAATAAACTTATTCAAATTCCATAAACAAATATAAATATTCAAAATATAAACTTACGATGTTTCAAGAGGTAAACGACCTTTAACAGATACGTTACAAGACGATACTGCTTCTCCAGTTTTATTTCGGGCAATAATGGTATACGTTCCAGCATCCTTTGGAAATGCTTCTGTAATGACAAGAGTAGCATTGGAGCCATCGAAATGCAACTAAAAGATAAAATATATTTCATTATTTTTCATGAAAAATTTTTGTGTATACAATTTAGAAAAAGATTTTGAAGTACATTGTAACTAAAAGAGAAAATTTTGGAGCCACCAAAACTGCTGAAATAATTTTATGTTTTCAAAATTCTAAGATATTTTGAAAATTATACCAAAATTCATGTGTTTAATTTATTCATGCATCCTTTTTTAAAGAACATCTGATGAATCTATAGTAACAATACTTTAGTGACAAATATTAGTATTATATTAAAAATCTAAATGAATTTTCTAAACATTTGTTCTAGAAAAATTTGTTATGATTTACTTAAAATTATAGCAAACTTTGAGAGCAAATGTAGACTGCAAATAGCAATGTAATATACAAAAACATCCTATAATTTAATTAATACATTGTTTTCTAACACTTAATTATATTATAACATAGTAAGATAATAATAAAGTATTTTTCCAGTTTTCAATGATAGACAGATATTAACAGCAGATTAAAAGGCAAATAGAAAAATAATTATGTTTTTCTGTTTATAGGAGGAAAGGCATACATAACTATCTTGTGACTAAGAGAAGTAATATCAAAAATATTTTACATAATAAATTCTTGACAATAAGAACAAATCATAATGAGAATGTTTGATTTTACAACTTATTTTTTAATAATTTTTAAGTGATGGTATTCTTATTATTGAAATACTGCATCAATATTGTAAATAGCATTCTATTACTGTTACTATTTTTTTAATATATGTTACAATCACTTGACTGAAAGTTCTTATTTTTTTCATAATTATTATGATCAAATTTCATGAATAACTCTCTTATATTAGTTATTAAAGGATGAGAAAACAAAAAATATTGTTATAATTATTAATAATAAAATGCATTATCACACTAATCAACTGCAAAATAACTATCAAAAATTAACAAAACTAGTAAACAGTTATATTTTGTTAGAAATTGAGCTTATATATAGAAACAGAACACTAATTTTTTTTTCTATTTACACAAAATATTTTTATTTCACAATTCAAAAAAACAAGTGTTTCATTTTTGAACTGTGCATTAAATATTATTTTGATAAAATCCTAGGAGAGCCAAAACTCTTGGTGACAAACTGAAATAAAAACACCAAGCTAGAATGAAATTCCTGAAATACTTTGGTTTACCATATCTAGTATATTGAAGTAGGCATACCAAGATTGACTTAAGCCACAATTAAAACCAAATAAAATCATTCACGCCAAGGGTTAGGGCTCTGCTAGGATCCAACCATAATTTTTTTACTCCATCAAGCACAAATTTCGAATTTCATTTCATATAAAAATTTCAAAGTTATTTAAGTGACATTTTCCCCTACAGACAAGCAAAAGGAAGAAATGAAATTTTACTATCTTCCAAAAGACTCAAATGATATAAATTAAATCAAACAGGATCATATTTACACAATCTTAAGAAATTCTAATGCATTAATGATACGATCCGATAAACATTAGTATCCAGAAATGTGTACTCAAAAGTCAAGAAATGAATTTTGTAAGTATTCACACCAAAATTGTATCTAGTTTTCAAAAATTGTATTCATCAGATTTAATATTCATTCAGGAAGCAAAACATTTCAAACTCAAAAACAATACGTAAAATATAATGTTCAACATACTTAGACATATGTCTTAATAAATCGTGTAAAAAATGTATATTTATAAAACTTTTGATGGAATTCATAATTGCGCAAAAATTAACTTTTAAATACTTGTTCACATCGATACAACGATAAAACCAGACAGGCGAAACACACAAAAATCTCGACGAAATGATCACACTTGTGTCAACTATAAAATTCTCTGAAACAGATAAAAAAATGTAATTGTATAGTACTCCGCGCTTTACAAATTGATAATTTGGAATTATGTAGAATAATCGCAATATGTTTGTTATAATCAAGATTATTTTATTTTTTATAATTTTAGGATTAATTCTGATTTCAATATACCAATAAAGAACTCTATACTGAAAAGAAAAAATTGACAAATCAAAGTAACTGCAGTTAAACTTTGTAAAGGCTCTTGAGTACATTAAAGTTGTCAATATTTCAGTTAACTCCCGCAGATTTAACATTACGTGACGACACAGCTCAAATTTCAGCAATTCGTTATATTCGTCTATTAATATTACTGATTTTTTTCACAGCTGCGATGTTGAAATTTGCACATCATTTTGTTTTCGCTAAGTTTCATGCCAAATGATAATTATTGCGTTATAAGTTGTCGAAAATCCTTAACTTTTTGGTACATGTAGCAGTAACTCAGGCAATTTATAACACCAATGATTTTAAAAATTGATAAAGTTTTGTCTTCTTTTCGCCAAGCGAAAATAGTACAAGAAAAGTTTTTTTTTTTTTTTTTGTCAAAATTTAGTGTTAACAAACAATCTTGAAGTTAACAATTTTTAAACAACAAATTTAGATTTAGAATGGGCATATTAATTTAAATATAAAAGAATTCAACTGCTTGAAAATTTAATTACATTTTAACGAATATTTTATATTCCAAATTACTTTGTTTAAATAATTTGAAAGGACTTCCAAATATTTATGCAGATATTCTTAATAGGATATATTTTTATATAATAAAAATGCTTGCAAAATTTTAAACTTTATTATTTAATATAATGAAGAAAATATCAAAATTTATAGTTTTATTAAAGTATCGTATATTTGTTACATTTATTATTTTTAATCAACTTAATTTAAATTTTATACAATTTGAAACCAAAAATTTAAATTTAAAATTGTGAAAAATAACATTTTTATTAAAGATATACTATATTTTGGATTTTGCTGCTATTTTTAGTTTTGATAGATACTTTCAAATAGAATTACTTTAAAACCATGTTAATATTTAATCTGTAAAGGTGGACAACTAAAATAAAATTAAAACATTGTATTGACCAGACTTCTGGAATTTCCATTAAATGGTATATATTAATATTAAATACTTAATTTTTTACTCTCTTTAAAAACTTAAAATTTAAAAAAATTGCTTTGTTTAAAATACACACATTTAAAAAATCTCATTAAGTACTGAATGTTCAATAGTTAGACATGAATATCTTATTAAACTTTTAAAAATATTTATTAATAATAAAAATTACATTTACACTTTTCTTTTCATAATATTTTTTAAATCTTGACTACTCAAGGCCTATATATATATATATTAAAAATTCATCTACGATTGCTGCTGAACAAGGAATTACAGTGAGAAGAAATTTAAATTAAAAATGGGATCTCTTGACCGAAATTTTTTTTAAATAAGAAATATGGTTTTCTTGAACCGACACCAACGTTCAATACTTTTGAGGCATGGAGTTGACAAAGTTATTAATGAGGAGATGGAATACTTGACCCTATTCTTCCAGAAGAAAACTTTCCATTTCTTTGGGAATCTGTGAAGATAATAGGCGTCAATCTATTCGTCTGCTTAGAATGTCCCAAATATACATCTTTAATTCATGTTGAGGGAACATCCTCGACATTCCATTCGAATGAATCTTTCCTCGAAAAGAAATCCCCCATTAAGTGAGTACGATGTGGCCTATAGTTGTCATTCATTTACAGGAATTCATTTATAAGATCTGTAGCGAAAGAGATTACATTAAATCTGTGGACAATAAGCCAGTATTGATGATCAGTAAGAGCCTTATTTTGAACGGCACGGAGGTCGGTGATTCCATCAATCTAACTGGCAGCATAAAGAACCAATCTCCCACAATGAAATCTTATAGTTTCTTGTAAGAATATAACATTATTTATTTTACTGCATTTCTTCCGGATGTAAACATAACTTATTATCAGGATAAATTTTTAAAAATGGAGCTCGGGAGAGAAAAGAATATTGCGCCATTTATTTCTCTCCAGATTACATATTTTATTGTTCACTCTAGATAAACGCCGTGGTACCTTGCTGTTAACATAATTTATATCATTAGGGTAACAATACTAACGATGTATATTATGTTAACAGTATATTAGAGAAGAGTAGAAGTGGTTTTGGTCAGCTTGAGTTGAAACTTGCGTTAATAGCTGAGCGAAAGTACTGTTAAAAAAAGTGTTACTCATATATCGGTGTCTGAGAGCCGTTATATTTAAATATCGATCTTCGCTGGAAGTCGTTTCATGACAACTACATTCACCTTGGTGTCAGCCTGCGTTTCTAATTTCGGAAAATAAATATAATGCCGGTTTTTGAAAGTCAACCCTTATGATACTCTAACGTTTTCTGCTATTTCGGTATACTAACCAACAAATCTTCGAAATTCGCTTCAATTAAAATGATATCGTTCAAACTTATTTATACACATCGAAACAAAGCACTTATTGAATGTCAATAATTGCTTTCCCCTCTGTCTTTCGGTGACTTGTAAACTATATTCACTCAGCACTGCTAAGGCATATTTTCTGAAGTTAAATTCAAAATTTGCTTACGAAGAAGTTTGAAAATGAGAAAAATTTGAATTTATAACTCTCCATTTCTTGCAAAAAATTATTCATTTATACAGTTACTTCATAGAAATCTAACAGTATTATTTAATTGTTTTTAGTGGGGCATATATCTGAATATGTTTGATGAACTCACGCCTCACAAAGCTATCTTAAAAATTAAAAATTAGACCTTCATGTTAGGCATTTGAAGCTATCGAAAAAGAGTTAAAACCAGTTGGCCTTGTCATTTATCAAGATAAAACTAAATATATGCCATTCACAAAATATGCTCTTCCTCCCCCCCCTGCCACACCCTTCTATTGGAGATTTTAAGCTTGAAACTTGAATTTATTTATTTAGGAACTTTGTTTAACTGAACCAAAGAGATCTTTCCATGTATTAAGAGATGTACAGTTGCAGTAAATACATATTTTCATAGATAAAAGCTCTTACTAAATCCGGGTTTTTAACTGTAAGGATAATGCTGTAGCTCCATAAGACTCTTATTTGTCGTGGGTTGACTTATGTGTCGGAAACATGGGTTATGACTATGCGAGAGGAATATTGTTGCTAAGCACCTTTGAGCACAATAGCTTGAGGAGTATTTTTAGTGGAATTCAAGGAAATGGCGTCTGGCGTAGAAGACACAATGCCAAACTGTAACTACTGTTCAAAGAGCCAGATGTAGTTTACTTTATTAAAATAAGCCAACTCAAATTGATTGGTCACGTCATCTGCTGGATTAAAAATACGATACATGAAATCTTTTCGTCTAGATTATTTAGCACAAGAAGTAGAGAAAGACCTAAACTTCATTGGCTAGACGTAAAAGGAGAAAATTGTCCGGCTCTCAGAACAAAGAACTGAAAGAGCTTAGCTGCTATTAGAGGTGATTGGAAGCATCTGGTTCTGAAGTCCTTGGCCCAACCTAGGCTAACATGGCATGGATGATGTTAATGAATTCATTTATTAGCTGCTTGGAAATGTTAACATATGATTTTACTTCTTTAAACACATACGTTCATACACAAGCTAGAACCCAGAGATAATATATTTTATTTAGATTCATATTTACGAAATAAAGAATTTTCTCACATGACAATTTTCTCATCTAAGTTTTACAACAGTGATGCAACATTAATTCATAATTAAGAAGGCTTCGTTTTCATAATTGAAAAGCATTGAGTTCATATCCTGAATTCATCGAAGATCTGTCGGGTTCACTAAAGGCTGCAAGGCCACATTGAATAAGTCGTAGTCAATGTCCTCCAAGTGAAATGATACTTCACAGTATGGCAGATTAAGAATTGACCTCCATTACTTGATCTCTGCTTCTAAATTACGAAAACTATTTCCCGGCTGCTTCCGCCATAATGGTGAACCCGAACTCTGCGCTAAGTACAGGGATGCGGGTGCAGCAACTTTATCCGGTTAAGGTCAAGGTGTTGTGGTTGGTTAAAACTTATCAGAAAACAGAGTGTTCGAATACGGAAAAAAAACAGAAGATTCATCATATTATCAACTACAAACCACAACTATCATTAGCTGTTCGCTCATGATAGTTGTGGTTTGTTAAATAGATCGTGATTGTAATGTCCTCCAAAGGAAATGATACCTCTGGGGGTGAGAAGTCAAGTACTGGGAGATCTTGGTCTCTCATTCTAAATTACGAAGACTTAACACCAATCAGTTTCCCCTAAGACCACCTCTGGGCAAGATACAAGGAAGTATGCCGGTACTCATGTAACCAATTTTATTCAGCAAGGTCAAGATCCTTTTTTTTACTTTTTGGTCTTAAGAGGCTGGCATGTTATTCCTGTGATTATCGATTTTACAAGAATAACTGTTTTATAGTTTTTTAAGAATACCGGTAGTCTTACGGGAAAAGATCCGCTTTCTCGTTCAGCAAATAACTGAATCTATTGGGTTGGCAACTAAGTAACTGCGGATTTCACTCATTGATGGCTTCAGTTGAACTTTTAGGTTTGCAGACTTAGTACAAATGTAAAACACATTCTGTTATTTAATAGTTGGCAATTCAGCTGTCAATCAGTAAAAAAAGTTTTTCGGTCGGTTGCATAGTTTTCGTTTAGCGTTCGTTGAAAAATGGAAAATCGAAAGGAACATTTTCGTCATATTTTGCTTTTTTATTTCCGCAAAGGGAAAAACGCATCGCAAGCTCATAAAAAGTTATGTGCTGTTTATGGTGACGAAGCCTTAAAATAATGGCAGTGTCAAAATTGGTTTGCCAAATTTCGTTCTGGTGATTTTTCACTCAAAGATGAAAAATGCTCTGATCGTCCAGTTTAAGTTGGTAACGACCTAATCAAAGCAATAATCGATTCGAATCGTCACACTACAACACGTGAGATTGCAGAGAAGCTTCATGTATCACATACATGCATTGAAAATCACTTAAAACAACTTGCCTATGTTCAGAAACTCGGTACAAGGGTTTCTCACGAACTAAAAGAAACGCATTTAACGCATTAACAGCTGCGATTTGCTAAAGAAACGTAAAGAAAATGAACCATTTTTTAAAATGATTGATAACTGGCGATGAAAAATGGGTTGTTTACAACAATATCATGCGGAAAAGATTGTGGAGCAGGCCAGGTGAACCAACTCAAACAACATCAAAAGCTGATATTCATCAAAAGAAGATTTTGTAATCAGTTTGGTGGTATTACAAAGGAATTGTCTACTTTGAACCCTTACCACCCAACCGAACGATCAATTGTGATGTCTACATGTAACAACTAACGAAATTAAACAATGCAGTTGAAGAAAAGTGGCCCGAATGGACAAATCGAAAAGGTGTTGTATTCCATCATGATCATGCAAGGCTACACACACCTTTGGTCACTCGGCAAAAATTATTGCAGCTTGGTTGGGATGTTTTTCCACATCCACTATATACTCCTGACCTTGCACCATCTGATTACTTTTTGTTTTGATCGTTACAAAACTCCTTGAATGGTGAACATTTCAATAAAGATGATGTCAAATCGTACCTGATTCAGTTTTTTGCTAATAAAAACCAGAAGTTTTATGAATGTGGGATTATGAATCTGCCTGAAAGATGGCAAAAGGTCATTGATCAAAACTGGGTAATACATTACAGAATAAATTTATTTAATTCCATGAAAAAATTGTCCTTGATTTTCTAAAAAAATCCGCAATTACTTAGTTGCCAACCCAATAGATTTGAGACTGACCGTCATGTTCAGAATGGTTATATGATTTAAAGCTCATGAAAATCTTTGAATATTCCGTCGATATGTTAAGAAAATTTGCTGAAGGGGGTCTCGGTTATGGTGCGCGCGAATCATGTACGCGCGATATGAATTTACACAGAGAAGTTGACTGTTTATTGGTTCCTGTCGGTAGAAACAAACATGTAGAAAAAAACAAATTCAAACTTTATATAAAAGAAAGTTTGAATCGATGTTTATTATGCAAAATATAGTAACGATTATGTAACTTATTCTCTTACACTCTGAAATTTAAAACATACGATAACTAAAATGATTATGTTTTTTTTTTTTTAATTTAATATAATGCATATAAATTGAGACTTCTTCTGAATATATTAATATCAAAATTCGGATATTTTTCCACACATTATTTGGTATAAAAATAATTAGAGCAAAATATATCAAATAACTGTCGAAAAACTAATTAATTTAAGAATCACAGTTTCTAATGTTTGTTATTAATTTCATAAAAGCTTACCTTTGTGTCGCGAGTTTCTTTAATTGTTTTAGAATTATGCAACCATGTCACTTGAGGTTCTGGTTGGCCAGTAACTGTACACTCCAGCCTTAATTTTTGTCCAGCACGAGCCATGACATTCGAAAGGGGTGAAACAAAACATGGACGCTCAGAAGGTGCAGAGGCTGTAAAAAATTATAAATGACTTACGTTGCAAATACTCCATGTCAAGCAGCGTTTCTGAAACACATTTTGTGTGTATTCTTAAATTTTTTTTTTAAATAACAGGATATATATGATTTAAGACACGCGAAAATTTTTACGCTATATTTTGATTTCAATATTATTGCGCACTATTAGACATATAAATAATATTTTCCATCAGAAATAGACTAAAAAATTCTACTCAAAGAATTGAATATTTTGATATAATTTTGAACAGAACAATTCAATACTTTGCAGTAAGTAATTAAGTTTTATTTATAATTTATGTAAATATAATTAATCATGGCCTTATGTCAAAGACATATATGAAGAAATCGGTCAAAAGCAGTATTGTGCAGATTTAGCGAAGTTGTATATGTTTAAAATTTTAGCATGAATTGTTTTCTATACTGATCTGTTACGATGGCTTCCAGAAGTAAAATCGATGTCATGTGTAGGTTCTTGTCGGGTACAAAGAAGCAAGGAGACCAATTACTGTTGTTTCTCGATTTTTTGCGTTGCTCACTTTCATATTTTACGATTGGATTCCAAATCTACAAACGGTAATCCGAAGACCTGTTTTTAGTCTTTTAAGAGTTGCGACCCCTTTAAAAGCCCGATATATTGATAATGTGATGTTTTCACTTTCACTGACGAAAAAGACCATCCCTATGAAGTTTTAACCATCAACGACTACTTAGAGAGTAAAGGGACAGCATATATGAAATGCATAGCATATATTTTCCTATATATCGTGAATTAAAATAAATGACTTCAGCTGTACTATGTATGCATATTTTTAACTTCAGTCTTTCATATATTTGGACAAGTAATTTGTAGGAGACTAAAAACCCTGTAAAACAAATATCATTTACTTGATTTTTGAAAGATTGATCAAGTCGGGACCAACAGGGTCAAACGCTGTAAGCTTTGTATGAAGATGTCGCGTGTGTTGTATGAAGTTACATATGCATTACTAAAATAATTATTTATTTTGATCTTTTTATAGTCATCATATAACTCATGAAAACTCAAAACTATTTTCATGTTTTGTTTCATGAATAAGCATGCTTACTCATTTCTAGTCACATTTTGTATTAATCAAACAGGAATCATTGTTTGTTTTTTTTTCTTTGCAATTTAACACTCTGTTTTTAACTTTTAAAAACGATGCTGATGAGCGAAATGTCGTGGAAAAGTAATGTAAAAATATCCATGTTATAAATATTCCCATTCACGAAAACCAAATAAATGTGGAAATCAACTTTTAATTTTATTTATCATGGTAGTTATTGGAAGTTATTAGTAATGGCTGCATATCAAAATTTACCAAAGCTTGAGCAGAAAAAAGGATATAAGATTGAGAGACATAAGAAATTTTATAACAGAAATAGTTTTAATATATTTAAAAATTTTTAATCCAAAATACGAAGACTTTCCAAGAGTATTAATTTGAATGCATTATTTTTAATTGCAGGCAAACGTCGTGACAGCTAAACCTTTTCAATGAAATGGAAAGATCAAGTCCAATTAGATCTGTTATGATGTCCTTATGTCAGTGACTCATCGAAAATATCTTTTCTAGACTTGTCAGCAAATCAATTGATATTATAGCTTGATTTTTTAAATTGCGATTTCATTTAACAAAATTTGATGCTGAAACTCAAGCATACCAAAGATCTCAGATGACCGTCATCATTGACTGTCAAAGAGGCACAGTGTAGGATGATTTAAGAGATACTATTGGAGTATCACAATGATATTTAGGGGTATATATATATATATATATATATATATATATATATATATATATATATATATATATATATATATATATATATACATATATATATATATATATATAGAGAGAGAGAGAGAGAGAGAGAGAGAGAGATGTATCAACCACGGTAAGTAGCCAAAGAGTTGCACGAATCCTCATTTGAAAAATCATATAATCATCTTAAAATCATGCAATTTTTAATATTAATATCCCATAAAAATGTCTCAAAATCATGAAAAATTAAAATTTCTTTAAATTTGAAGAATACAGAATATATTTTGCCTCATATCTTGATATTTCATTATGTTTAGATATTATATTATAATCCAAGATATAATTTGATTTTTTTAATATTTCTCATTAACTTGTTAAAATCCTATTTTCCTAAAACAAATGGCATAATTTATTTCATCTTTCTACAAAAAAAAAACTTTTTATTTTAGAAATTATCTACATGTAAAACATCATTTAGAAATGTTATAACTTCATAACACCTTTAAATACTTTTCTTAAACATTTTTGAAAATTAGGATAAAGGCAAACAAAGAAAACAATGAAAACGTTAATTAATAAATTCACTTTTGAATTTTCATTTGCATGAGATTATTTGCATTTGGATTGAAGAGGATTCTAGATTGTTCTAGAGAATGGTGTTATTTATACTATCGACCAAAGTAACTTCACAATATTTGAACAGAAATAAATTTGTTGGAAATGATTGTTCTTGAAAAGGAATCTGTATTGCAAATAGGCATGCTGCTTCCAGTTAAGATCAAAAAAGGGAAGAACCGCTTGCAGCGGGCAGTGATCAGGAGATTTGCCCCATTCTCACCCTCACTGGTTTTCGGAGCTCCGTGGGTTAGGGACGTGTCCGGGTTAATATGTGACGTCCTAAATCCTTCTCCTGGCGTGGTGTGCGTGTGAAGAAGAGGGTGCCAATTTAAGTGTGATTTTGTCACCATGACCGAGGTTCAGAATGATGAGGCACCTGGTGATGGGCGACTATTTCAAACCCGTTAAATTACCTTAAGGTACAGTCCGGGACTCGACTGCATCTCTATGCATATATGAACAGCAAATAACTATTCAGTTTAAGAAAATGTGCTTATAAATGTACACTTCAATAACACAAATTTAATAAATTCAGAATAAGACAATCATTTTTTCAGAAGAGCCAATAACTTCGTACATGATATAAATGACAATACAAATTAACTTAATGCTGTGATATGGATTTACGATAGGGGTTACAAATTAGTTTCATAATAAGAAAAATTTTTTTTTGTGTAGCTTATATATTACTATATTTTTTATTACTTCATTCGGGTGTATCAAAAGAAAAACAGTAATAAACACACACACACACACACACTATATATATATATATATATATATATATATATATTAAAGAAATTAGGTGATCTGCATTGATATATTTGTTTCGATAAATCGTATTCAATTTTCGACATTGATGCATAAATTATAAATTATATTGGCCCAATATTATATCCCAATATTGGCGAAAAATATTTTTTAACAATATTTGTTAACTTTCTTGGCATTTAATTCTGTGACTAATGTAAAAAAATACGAGCTAGGATAAATATGAATTGTATTTTTTGTAAAAAATATTTTATGGAATAAGTAACTTACTTTGAACTTGAATGTTGGCACTGCAGGCCACTTGGCCCACTTGGTTGACGGCGCGGCACGTGTACCTGCCCTGGTGGTCGGCGGCGGCTTCTTCGATCCTCAGGCTGCAGTAGCCGTTGTTGTACGTGATGGAGTATTCTGTCGAATAATCAATGCACACGTCGTCTTTGAACCAGGACACCAGTGGCAAAGGATTGCCAAACACTTGACATTCCAACAGGTGTGATTCCCCTTCAATAACGACAGAATCCAACGGTTCTTGAACAAAATGGGGTGGTATCAGTTCACTAGGTACACGTGATTCTAGAAAGAAACAAAAAAGGAAATAAGCGACTGAAGAAAACAATTTAAGTAATGAAATTTTCAATTTTATCTGGTCAGTGTATATAATTTATACACTTACACACTACATATATTTCCCTCTTTGTCAAATCATTTGTTAAATAACTGTTTCATATAAAATTCATATGTCATCACAAGTCAAAATCATTTTCAAACAGCCTATCAATGGGATTTATTGCTTACAAATTCCGCACACATTTCTAAAATGAACTTTATTGTGATTCAATCCATCTCTTTTTTTGAACAACACAATTTAAACTGTATTCTTTAATTTCAATAAAAATATTTCAAACATTTTTTTTTTGTTTTTAATATATTATCTAATGATCCAAAAACATTTATAAAAATGATAAATAATCTTTTAAAAGTAATTAATCTCATTATTCTCGGTTGTTATTTTTCAATTGCACAGTTAGAAGATAATTCATAAAATAAAATTCTTTTAACAGGTGATAGTGTCAATTAAATATTTATGAATATAAATATTATGTTTAAAATTTGAAGGTGATCTCATTTCTAAGCATTGTAGCTGTTGGTTATATCTAATAGATCTTAAGGAACAAATTAGTTGATAAAATACACAGAAAAATGTTTATTATTGAATAAATGTATTGACGATAATTTTAAGTAAATACAAATGATAAAATATTATCAATGATTCGCAAAGTATAGTTCAAAGAGTTGAGCTACGAAATGATAAAAAAAAGTCTTTCAAAAACTGCAATTTTAGTCAACGATTTGCTTAAATTAAGTAATTATGATTTCATATTAACAATATTGTTATATATTGATACAAAATTTCAGAACCTTTTACGACAAGTTGACTTTGAGTTTCTGCAGTACCGGCTGAGTTTGTCGCTCTGCAAATGAATTTAGCAGTGTCTTCCGAAAAGGTTTCTTCAATCGTCAACTTGCAGATTCCATTTTCAAAGGATGTCTGGTAATCTGGATTGTTTTCGACTAGAATACCGTCTTTAAACCATTGGATCTGAAACAAAATAATCATGATTATAATAAATCAAATTATTTTAATAAATGTCTGTTTGTTTATGGAGATATTTATTACATATTTTAATAAAATTACAAAGAAATATAATAACGGAAATGAATCGTATGAACAGACTGCCAGGTGCATTGCAAATATAAAAAGCGCTTTCTTCGAAATTAGATTAGTCCCAAGATACATCAATTCAGAATCAAGTTCTGTTGTATGCTAACGATCAATTAGATGCAATTTGACTATTCGATGAATAATCATTAAATAGTCAAAACAATCAAACTTTGCTATTTAATGATTGATTGATTGATTGATGATAAGAAGTTAGTGCGATCGACTTTGAATCCTGAATCGGTGAGAATGACTATCAAATTGCTAACAGCTCCAATGATACTCAAATACGATTCGGCAAACTGTGGAAAACAAAAAGTGGGAAAATTATAAGACAAACTCTTCCGTAACGATCAACCGAATTGTCAAATTTTGTAACTGCAGTTAATATTAGGACAAGCAATTTTCTGAAATTCCTGGCTGCGAAAATTTGCTTGTGTACAATTATTATTTTGGCAAGAGTGATTTCTTATGCAATCATAAAATAAAGGAAAAAGCCTCACATATACAAAAATTTAGATCATAATTAAAATTTTTACAGCTCTAAAATAAATAAGCGCATAAGGATGGGTCCTCAGCAAGTATCTATAGGTTCCAAATCAGATGCCGACTAATAGAGATTCAAAGAGTATCTAGTTTCATAATGTGTGCTTGAAAAATATGACACCGAAGAGGCGAGTGCTACAGGAATTGCAGATAAATTTCCCATATACCATATCAACATAATGAAAACTAAAAATCCATGCCATTGTTCTGTTTACCGTTCGGAACTAGTAGCAATTGAAGGGGATCTTAAGGCCGCTGATCCATGCACAGGCTATAAAAATATCTGGATCATGACCGACATCTCTATCCAGCACCTCCAAAACTGGACATGTATTGGTGGCAGATCTTTATCTCTTCTAGAATAGAGACTTCGACCCCTATTCTAGCCCTGCTGCAAATTATCTTCTATAGCTATAATGTACATCTGGAATGGGTGCCTTCACACATAGATCTTAGACCTGCTGCAAATTCTCCTTTTGCCATAATGTGCATCGATAATGGTTCCTTTTGCACGTTGGCGTTAGTGGAAGTGAAGCGGCTTGTGGTAAAGGTGAGAACTTTCATGACCTTATGATTCGACTCCCCGAGTGGATATGCTCAAAAGTCAAGTCCACGATTGCTTCTAATGATTAGTATGGTGGCAGGCAATCAGGAGGTTCTGCCACAAGCCGTGTGAAGCAGATTGTATTATCAAGACTAAAATGTGACACTTGAGGTGTATTAAAATCGACCAAGGAAATAAGATGTTCCCCATGTGCAAGAAATGAAACGTCACGCATTTTAACCCTGTTATCTACTTTTCTCGAAAAAGAGGACTTGTTCCGAAATCCTATTTTTGTTTTGGACTTTTTGTTTATTCAAGGTCTCATAAATCTGGTTTAGCTTTTTGGATAACCAGATAGGATGAGATACAACAACAACACAAAATGAAAACTGAGACAGCTTGAAATTTCCTACCCATACGTAAAAACAGAGGATCTGAGATTGTTCAAGATATAATATATTTAGGACTTATACTTCAAACATATTTATTTAAGTACTGTTATATATGTGCTTTTCCAAGGTACTTGAAAACACAAAGCTTGAATTAATCTTTTCAAAATTAAAATAAAAGTTTGAAGTAGGTTTCGATGTGTGAATTTTATGTAATACAAACTACATTACTTCAATTAAAAGTAATTAGAAATGTAAAAATTATCCGAAGGCATAGTTAATTTTTAATGTATTATTCAATTTTGTCGTAGAAAATTTTAGAAATTTACATCTATAAGAAAAAGTTAAATAGGGTTACATAAAATCACAATAAGTTAACATATTTTCTATTTTATGCTTTATACAAAAAATAAAACTGGTATGTATTTTAAAGCAAAAAGTCAAATGAAAAAATTACTTATTAAAATGGGATCAGCATGTATCTATCCAATTTGAAACTTTTATTTTCATTAGATGTTTTGAAATGTGATAATGTTAAAAATATTCCCATAGTGAAATGTCTTGCAGTATTTTTTGTAATGCGCTTTTGAATACAAAATTTAAAAATTTTGACATCGTTTCTAATAACAATACTACATGAAACATAATTTTTCAAATATTTTAAATGCTTCAAACCATATTTGCCTTAAAAGTCAGTACATTTTATTAACTAAATTTATAATAACTTTTTATGCAAAGCACACTATTATTCTTTAAAAAAACAAGATAAGAAATGTTTATTTACTATTTTTGAGTAAATGTAGTTGATTAAAAAAATTCGGAAATTCAATATAAATCATGTACCTGTGGCTGTGGAACACTTTCAACTACGCATTCAAATGTATATTTCGTTCCTTCAGGAACTTCGGCATCCCTCAAGTTCTTTGTGAACCGCGGTGGCTTGGCAGCAGGCTCAGCAGGTTTGGGTGGAATCGCTTTAGCAGCTGCTTCTGCTGCTTTAGCTGCTTGCAGAGCTGTTGCTGCAGCTGCTCTAGCTGCCTCTGCTTCTGCTTGGGCTGCATGTAGAACGGCATCCATTTCCTTCTGGAAATTGATAAACAACAGTACTTTTTAATAAAAAAGATAATTAAGGAATCGAATAGGATTTTAGCTAGTATAAGATTTGTAGAATTTATGAAAAATATATAAGGTAACCAGTAAAATTCTTGAGATTTTTAATGGTCATAAGAAAATGTTTTACGGAAATTGTAATTAATTATTTGTCCTCGAAGTAATATCAGTCGCCATATAGCACCCTATGCTGTGCTGAGCTGGCAACCAAGGGCTCTCGGTTCAACAACTCAAGGGTTCAAATCCTTCCTTGGTTTGTTGTTGTTATTACTTATGACACTATAACAAGCCAAACAAGCTATCCGTAGGTTATGCGAAATTTAGTCAGAAGGATACGTCTTACGTTTAATCAGAGCACCACGAAGGAAAAAGTATGACTTTGCCCTAAGACTTCTCCAATAGATGGCATGACCAGAAGATCCACTCCCTCAATTTTGACTTTGATCTAGAGAGAGAGGAAATTTTCTCCAGGTCATTACACCTATGGTAACTGCTCAACGACCGACAACAGGACATTTTATTCCACAGATTTAACGAGCCTATATATTGTATGCACTCGGTGGGTTTTTGGCGGCATTGGGAATCGAACCCCACCCTTCCGGATGGAAGGCCGATACCCTAACCACTAGGCTACCACTCCCATCTTATAATTGTGGGACTATTTTACGTCAAATGCAATTTATACATATAATAAAGTAATTAAAATAAAGTTAGTCAAATTTCATTGCGTATTACAACAATAATTGTTAATTTTTCATTAAATAAACCTTATTTTATTATTTTTTGCTAGTATTTAATTCTTATGTTTATATCAAATTTATATCAAGTTCCAACTTCAAATTCCATAATTATTAGACGTTTTGATTTAAAGACATTTTATTCCAAAGACAAAGATTTCATTGGTCAATTTGTAGGTAATAGATATTCAATTTCCCCCAAAAAGCTCTAAATATATACACATTCATATTTTCTAATTATAACCAGGAAATTCTCGATGTTGGGTCACTTTGCCTAGAATTGTCTTTGTAAGTGTCGCATATTACTTTTGCAACAAAGATCTCTCAATATTGCAAATTGACCCGATTGAACGTTCTCAGCACATAACTTTTAAACATCGTCATTTTGCATATGTTTTCATTCAATTTCGAAATTGAGGCAAGATGCTTGAAACAATGAAATATGTAGGCTGCAGATTCAAAGGAAAGTGTTAAGAATATAAATATATACGGAAATGTCAAAGCCCTAACCTCTAGGCTACCACGACTTTTTCCTCTGACTGTGTTGTATCATAATGGTACAGAATCCATTTTAAACCGGAGGTCTCAGACTAATTATTCTTCGTGTTCGAAAAATGGCCCTTGAGCAACAGACGAGCCAACTTGAGCAAAACAGCCCCATCTGCCAACGTGTCTTTAGCTATTAAACTTTTTGAGGAAACTTCGGAAGTTTTGGTAGCAAAGAAGTACATGAATGCTTGGTGTAATTCTGCATCAATGGTTTGACTCGCCAGAATAGGATTTTTGAGCTGATGACTCGCAGTATATTAATTCAGAGTACTATCTAAACATGATCCTGGGGCCTGAGAAGCTACCAGGCGCGTCGGCAGGTGGTGGATCGCCGAACGTCCTGTAGGAATGACAGGATAGCCTTGAATATAGAAGCAGAGGCCGCGAACCACCTCCCGTAAACCCTGGTATTATGCGACCCGTGCCTAGGGCTATTTGGCATCGCGGTAATGGTGTTTTAACGGAGCCTCTAGTTGCCTGGCGAACTTCTAGAGCTCTTTTGCCTTGCCCAGTAACTCAGGGAATGCTGGGTGGACTGTTTTATTACCTGAACTTATTAATTGTTATCTTGTGGCTGAAAAGACACGAGAAACAACTAACCTTTCTGCATTTGCAGGTGAAACCTCTGAAGCAGACCTTGCTGAAAAAGACAAGGGAACTCAGAGGCAATCTAGTGAAGGGGCAGCAATGAATCCTTCACAGGAGGTAGAAATGACCTCTAAACCATCTTCTTCTGGTGAAAGTCAGGAATCTATCGCTAGCATGACTGACTCTCTGACCAGATGGGACTGTTTCAGTAAGACCCTATCTGCAGGAAATGTCATAGGAAAAAAGAAACGGCAAAGCATATCATTTACGAATGCAAGGCTCTTGCCCTCCCTAGATTAACTTCTTTAGGCATCATCCATACTAGAGAGTGACACCTAGACTCTATTAAAGGGTTTTTATTAATAAAATGGGTGACCCGAGCAACTGGAACTAGGAAACATTGGGTTTGGATTAATGGTACAAAATGCTGATAAAAGCAGAGGTGCCTAATATAATACAAACCCAACTCTAAGAAGAAGAAGAAGATCAAAACATGATTGATATATTCGGCAACTTGTTTCAGCTGCTGATGAATTTACTTTGAAATTATAAGTCAAAGAGCATCAACAGAAAACCTCGAACACTATCATTTGTCTTCGCTAATGTACGAGTGACGATTGACGCGAGTACACAGTAGACTCGCTTTTATAACAACGTATTCTTGACCGATAGGCTTTTTTCTAAATCACATGCTACATTAATTTGCATACCAATTTTCACTTTATTCGATAGCAAGGTATAAATATGGCAAAAACTTCATTGGTTAGTTTGCAAAAAAAAAAAAAAAAAAAAAGGGGAATGCAGATATTTATTCAAAGAAAAAAATCACATAAAATTTGTGTTTTATATTACAATGGTTTAAAAAATTTAATAGCAAAAAGTAGAATTACCTTTCCCTTTTGTTCCACAATTTTTGCTTGCTGGGTAAGTTTTATGTTATTGGAAAGGGTGTTCAGCTCTGATGTTATGACCGAAAATGAATCGATCATGTCTCTGTTTTTATTCGCAATTACATTTGTTGAAGGATGAGTTTGAGTACCTGAAAAAAATATATTTCCACTAATAAAGATAAGTTTCAATATAACTGAAATATATTTTCATTTAACAAGGAAGAGTTTTTAAGTATCTGAAAAATATTTCTCTTAATAACGCTCACAAAAATTAAACGAGTTAGAATGCTTTGAAGAAATTTTAATAAAATATTTATTTTATTACAATTTCTCCGATATATTCTTTAGATAAAATTTTTCATATTTTTGTGGATATCATTAGTATAATCATGATGACTTTCGAAGTGTTTACTAACAAGAGACATTTCAAATTTGAAAAGCCTAAATTTCTACATTACAAATTTTCATTTCATAAAAGCAACGCCAATCCATATAATGCTGAAAGAATAATTTGAGATCACTCATGAATTTTGCCCTAATTTGTCTATAAAATTGAATATATCATGAACACATTCCCCATTTGATAACATTCTACATAGAAATAAATGACGCCTAAACAAATTTGCAAATTTATTCACGTGAATACGAGGGTCACTCTGAATTTTTGAGATACAACTAGGTTTTTAAAGTTATACTTAAAAAAATTTAGGTGTGTTCAAAGTAGTCTCCTCCAGCATCATTGCACTTTTGTAGACGAATTTTCCACAGATTAAATGCCTCAAGCCATTCATTTCTTCGAATATATGAAAAAAATGCATTTATAGCCGCATCAATCTCTTTTGAATGAAAACGACTTCTTTTGTATGACTTCTTTTGAATGAAACTAAGTTCTTTTTTAGATTAAAGAATAACCAAAAGTCGCACATAGCTAGATCAGGTGAATACGGTGGATGTTCGATCACTTTAATTTGTTTTGGTTTAAGAAACTCAACTGTTAATTCGGCTGTATGTGAAGATGCATTGTCATGGAGAAGCATTAGTCCCCTAACATTCAGTTATTGTAGAATTTCTGGAAGACATTTAGTGGTATACCAGTTTGCTGTTACTGTCTTCTGTCCTTGCAACTTGATGGCTTTGACCCATCCCGTACTTCTGAAGAAAACGGCATACATCACTTTTTTCAGTACGCGTTGTTTTTTCACCATTGTCGGCGTGGGATCCTCTTCAAAGACCCATACTTTGCTTTCTTGACGGGTTGGAACGTCAAAAAACGGTATGTACATTTCATCACCTGTTACAATTTTAGAAGTGATGCGGTGGCCACCATCATTCAGCATATTAAGAGTTTCTTTACTGATTTTGACACGCTCCTCTTTTTGATGCTCAGTTAGATTATAAGGAACCCAACGGCAAACTACTTTTTTCATATGCAATTCTTCATGAATGATCTTGTGTATGGCTGCGGATCCAATGTTAAGTTACTCCTGTATCATTTGATAGGTACAGCGATTATCATCCATTAATATTTTTCGTATGGCAGACACATTATCCGGGATGACTGCCGATGGCGGCCTTCCTGTGTGTTCTTCATCCTGAAGAAAATGGCGACCTCTTCTAAATTCTCTAAACCATCTGAATACAGTAGCACTAGATGGAGATTCATCACCCAATGTTAATTGCAACCGTTGAACGCATTCTTCTAGGTTGAATCCTGCTTTGAAATCGTAGAAAATCACAGCGCGAAAATGTTCTCGCGTCAACTCCATTTTCTCTTCTGTTTAAAGTTTATTCCACGCTAAACAAGTTGAAGTAAATCAGTAAAAAACTTTCTTCTGTGTTAAAATACTTTTTACTTTAAAATTAAATGGTTATTTTTATTTTGTAAATTCTCGTCTGTGCATATCTCAAATATTTCAGTGTAACCCTCGTAATTGCTTCGTAATTTTCAATTCAAACTTTGCACGTGAAATAATAATGTACTTCTCAATCATCATATTGAACTTAAGAAAACTAAAAAATACATTAGTTCAATCACACACACACTCACACAAACTTAAGAAATAATATACTTCTTAATTTCGGTGCATTTGCTAGAGTTAAAATTATATAAAAAAACCAATGAAAAATGATAATTTATTAAAAATATGAAAAAGAAAAATACCAGATACATATTTATTGCACTTTTATTAAATAATCTTTTTTTATAGAGTTAAATGAATAAAAATAGTTATAAATGGAAGCTAAGTGACATAATTAGAGACGAAGTTAATAAAATGAATATCTCTAACATTTTCTCTATTCAAACCATGGCATTTAATCGAATCATTCGGAACTTAAACCTGCGAGCATATTTACCATAAAGCTGTTGAGATAGCGAAGATATCTTCTTTAATCTCTCTTCTTGCTTGGGTTTGCCCTTTTCCAAGAAGTCCTTTATTTCCTTTTGCAAGTTCTGGGCATCTGATTCCTTTGCGCACGTGGAAGACTTCCGAGCAATCGATATTAATAAACGGCTTCCTTCTTGCAACCATTCCTCCGACTGCCAAAAAAAAGTGTCAGAAATGGAATACAAAGAGTGTACTTATTTTCTAAAGTTTTACAAATATGATGTTTTTGTGGTGATTATTTGAGAGAATACTATAGTTAACTTAATCTTCATGTATTAAAATAATGTTGCCGAATGTTCTAAATGACTTTAACATACGGATAAAAGAGATGTTTTTTGACTCTGATATTTTTACTAAGATGACTATTTTTTCTAAGAGGGTCATTAACTAAACACCGCTGGTCGGAATTGCTTTTGTTTAACAAAATTTTATGAGAAAGCAAACTTAGCAGGAACGTTAGCACGGTCATTCTTTAATACTGAGTAGAAACAGATTAGCGTTAATTAAAACAACAAAAAAGTAATAGATGTGGCAGTCACAGCTGGCTTCTTACTTAATGAACCAAAAACAGAATACAAGGAAAGACTATATTTGTCAGCATTTGTAGTGATGATGTAATAGTTGATAACTTTAAATTCAAAAATGTAAAAAAATTTTTTACATATTTGGGCGCAATAATAAATTTTTGAAATACTATTTCAGAAAAAAATTAATTGCAGAATCTTGTAGAAGAACCGTTGGTATTTTTCTAATCTCAATATATGTTGAAAAATAAATTGATTTCGACAGCAATTAAACTGAATGTGTACAAAACAAAACAATCCCGTGGTGACATGCCCACTCCGAGATTTGGACTTTGACACAGAAAGACATAACTTACTATAATTACTATAATTTTTACTATAATTTAATAACTTACTATAATTTTTGAAAGGAAAATACTTAGGAAAATTTTTGTTCCATTGTAGTTAAATAATGATTGTTGGAAAATTAAAAGTGAAGAGAAGAATTGGAAGCTCTTGTCAGTTATAAAAATATAGATTTATCAAAGATTTATGGTAGATTTAGATCAGATAGATTTATGGCTTGGGCACATTGAGAGGTAAGATTTTGCATTGAAATCCTATATGCAATAAGCCAAGGGGTATATCAAGAAAATGGTGTGGCTTGATGATGTTTTTGAAGGACTTTTAAACCTTAATGGTCTCAAACTGGAAAACTAAAGTCATGGATTAGAGAGATATTGTGCGCAGGATGAGGCCCAACCTGGGATGTAGTGCTAATAATGAAGAAAAATGCTCTGAATGACTTTTATATACGGATGAGCAACGTCGTGTCAAATTTGGCACTCCTGTTTTTTACATTTTTTTTTAAATAGTCAACGATTAAACGCCGCTAGTCAGAACTGCTATTGTTCGGTCGAATCTTCTGAGAAAGCAAACCTAACAGGCAAGTTTGGCTGGTCATTTTTCGTGAGCACTAATAAAAACTAGTGATAAAATACAAAATTTATAAAAATATTTTAAATTTTTTCATCTCAGAACTTGTAAAATTATCCCGTGATATTTTTAGAACAAAAGAAAAATGGATCATTTATCGATGGTTTAAACTTTAATCTAACATGAATTTAAAACTTAAAAAAAAATACTAAACTAAACTCCATGACACGACAGCCCAGGTGGGCCGAGGCCTACAGTGCCCATAACTGTTTTCATGACCGAGGGCCCTGAGGTGCGAAGCATATGTCTCAGTTAGGTGGTCAGCCTAACGTAAGACCCCCCAGTAACTTAAAAAATAATAATATAAGTAAATTCTTTTGGAAGAAGAGAAATAAAATATTAAAAAAATATAATAAGTTACAAAAATTTTTTACAGACAAATCCAACTAGAAGGAATATTATGAAATCAATAAAATTTTTTGTTCTATAAAAATTTGTTGCAACACAATCCCTAATTACAAGCTTTGAGGTAATAATATTTTCGATAAGATATTGGAAATATTTGACAGCATATTGAGATCTATTTTACACAATTAGATTTCGGTCAAATGGGATTCAACTGTACTTTGAGATGCATGTATGAAGAAATGGTAGTTACTTCTTCGATTATTTTATAATATTCGATGGCCACATCAATCAGTCGTCGATTGTTGGTTACTTCAGTTCTGAAAGTCGACCATTTCTTCTGCATCGATTCGATTTCATGATGCACTTGAGAGGAATCCACTCTTTCGTCCCGCATGAGCCTTTCAGCTGTGCTCACAAATTCGTAAATGCGGGTTTGCAACAGCTGTGAACGAGAAACAATAGTATTTTCAAATAGTCATTTATTCTATAAGAGGTCAAATAAAAATAAATTTGCGGTGAGAGATAGAGAAAAGTTTTAAAGATGCTAACCTCAATGGTCTTTTCAAATTGCATAAATGCATCCGAAGTATGGACGGCAGATGGTAGGGAATCACCATAGCTTTCACGAATAGTCGCCAATTGTGAATTTAGGTCCTCTATCTGCTTATTAATCTAAAAATTCAATTTGTTTTTAAATATATGAAATAAAAAAAATAAAGTTAAGAAAATATCGACAGAATAATAATTAAATATTTGAGAAATTATATAATATAACTTCTCACATAAAAAACACATGTTCACATAAAAAAAAAACTTTCAAAAATACTGAACTCACTGACAAACATTAAGATAATAACGCATAGATATAAGTTTTATTTTATTAAGCATGTTGAGGTAATTTAAAAAGGAATTTCAATTTAAAATTAATTCTTTATTTATCTGGATAAATAAAATTTTATATATTTAGAATCTGTTCTGAAAAATATTGTAGAATATTTTAACTTAAGAATATTTTAGTAAATGCTTTGAAGAAACTTAGTATTTAGATTTCTAAACTGTATTTAGAATTCAATTGTCAAGAGACAGTATTGCTGTAGGTTGCATTCTTAGCATAAAATATTAGATGTAAAGAAAATATAAATTAAAATAATTACTCAATAGATTTTAATAAGTAATGGTACTTTTTTATTATTGAAATCAGACTTATCACCAAATGTTTTGCTACAATCACCAAAAGGTTTATATGTAGTTGCTATTTTTATGCACCAGAATAATATTTTTGAAAAGAAAATATCATTAGTTTTCTTATGATATTTTAAATAAATTAACATAGAATGTTACACAGCAGAAACTTAAGATATTTTTGCGATAATTTTCATGCTTTAAATATCACGCCAAATACTGAAAATTTGGCAATTGCTGATTCTTGGTGCCGATAGCAGGAAACTAAGTAAATAACATCAAATTTAAACATAAAACTTTACCATCAGGTTCATTTACTTCACTTACCAAATGCATATCTCTAAAGAAGATACATAACTGGTTATGTTGTTCTAAGCGGTACTTGTACTCTTCCCAAGATTTCTCAAAAGTTTTCTTTCTTGTATTCAGCAATGAAGTAATTTTCTCTTTGTCAACAACTGCGGCCGCTGGAGGTTCCTAAAAGTTACAGTAAATCAAATTATCTTCATCAAGTGTCATAATGGAAGCAAAAAAATTTTAACTGAAAGAGATAAGGCTATACATTAAACACAAAATGTTCCGGAACAAGTTCAGTATCCCCATACACTTGGCGACCGCGGCGAATTTTTTTGTCGCTAAGCTAGACGTGCGTTTATTAACACGGGAAATGTCCCGAAGTTCGATCGAAAAATAAGCATTTTAGAAAATTTAAAAAGGGAAATAAATATAAATAATGGACTTACTTGATATGAAGTTAAGCTGACATGCTGATTGGTATATTTATTTCGACATTTTATTCGTTTGTCAACACAGTGTCACATTTCAGTAAAAATTATTATCTAATTTTACAAAAAAAGCATGCAAAAAATATTTTTCAAATATATACATTTTTTAAAATTTAAAAAAAAAACATGAATAAAATATTTTTTAAAATATATACACTTTTTAAGTAAATAAAAATGAAACACGAATACAGTAAAAAAATACATATAAGCAATAGTAATTAAATAAAATAATGACACCTTCTTCAAATCCAATTTCCGTTAAAAGATTAATTAATATTTGCGAATCCTAAATTAATTAATAATTTGGAATCCTGAGCAATTTGAACTAAAAAAATTCTATTAACAATTCTGGGTTTTCTAACTGTTGGTCTGGAGCTGGAAAAAGTAAAAAATCCGTCATTATTATCTTTAATTTTTGCTAAAATAATTTGTTGATATTTTTCAACAACATTTTTAACATGAGACATTTTTAATTAAAACAATAAAAAGATGATAATAAATTAAGAAAACGAAATAAGAAAAAAAGAATACTTAACGATTTTAAATATATAAAATAAAGTATATGATTTAATAAAAAAATATATATTAAAATTAAACCAAATAAAAGTAAATAATGTAAAAGAAATGGTAGAAAGGAAAAATTTACGATGTTTGGACCCTGGTGACAACGAAACACAAGAGCGGGAAATCCACTGATTTCAGCAGCTGAAGTAAACGAAATTAAAATGACTATCAATTAAAACGTAGAACAATTAGCAAAGAAAGTTCTGGAAAGTTCTCGAAGTGAAACTAAAAAAGCTATTGCCACTAAAAAAAAGCACATATATAACGTAAAAATTATTTAAAACACGAGAAAAACGGAATCTGGCAACGAAAAAAATAAAAATAGTACAAAAACTAAATTTGGCAACACTACAACGAAAACAACGGTTTCCAGATTTGGCGAGAAATCATCTGTATGGGGATACTGAACTTGTACCAATGTTCCAAAGTCTTTCATGGAAAAAACTAACATAGATAATGTGTACAAGATTCCATATTTTAGGGATCACATTGTAGAGTTGTCCACTGCCTATAATCAAAAAATGAAATGACACAAAATATAAATGAGCTCTAAAGTTTGAGCACGCCAAGACCTAATGATAGGGATAGAGTTCTACAGCTTTGCTGATCCCTGGTTGTTTTCCAATCCCTATTGAACAAATGGAAATGGAAGTTGTGTTAACACTTTTCCCGTGACATCTCTTGGCTTGGGAATTTCTTCTCACGAGTCACGGAAATGCAGGCCGCTATCTAAGAAGAATCTTGCGTGAAACCAGTAATACGCGATGGATGCTGAAAACCTTACAACAATTCTCAACTGTTGGGATTCTTATTCTGTGGTGCCAAAATGGGTCCCAAAATGAGTTTTTCTAGCACTTTAGTGCTAGCACTAGGTAGATGTAAACTTAATCAGTATGTACTTACGTATTATCACGTCGACCATTTCCGTGAAAAGAATTATTTATCTCCAAATAATGAAGATAATATTTAAGTATTTGAGAGATACATATATAAAAAAGAATAGAATAACTGAAGTTATAATAACATTCGGTGATAAATTTGCAGTCAGATCTAATTATATTTATATACGTATTATCCCGTTAGCCGATGTCGCCAAAAGTTGCGAATAAATACCATAAATTTTTCCTCTGTTTTAAGTAACTCCAATTAATAAAAATTATGCATTTCTTGTTTCTGTAAGGGTAGATATAGCGACTGCCTGGATTATTATATAAGTTTGCACTTTATTATTTTTATTTTTTGGGGGCGTATGTTTTATATAAATTTAAATTATAAAATTTAAAACGATTTTTTTATATTGGCACTATTACAGAAAATTAATGAACTTGTACGTACCTGTACATAGGATTTTTTTTAATCCAATGGCGGGCACACACAAGGGTGACTGAACCCTATGCCACACCAAGACCAGAGACTGCTACTCATTTGTCGTTACCCAGCGGGCACCTGTGAACCAAGTCACGGAGGCGAGTAGCGTTACCCGCGCCATACCACCACAAACCCGTTTATAGGACGGGCCACATTCATACAACACAGAAGAATGGATAGAGAAGGAAAGAAACATCCATGCCTGAACCGGGATTCGAACCCGGGACCAACAGCTCAGGAGTCAGGAACGATAACCACTCAGCCAATCGATCGGCGGATTTTCTTTAGTTTGAATCAAGAATCGAAACAGTTTCATTTCACATCCGCAATGATGTGACCCCAACATCAGGAAACCAAATTAAAAGTATTCAAATAGGAACAACTGCATTCAAATTCGATTAGAAGTTAATTATTAAATAATAAAATTAATATTCAAACAATTAATTTAGTTAATATTCAAACACTAAACTAACATTGAAGATTGTGATCGTCACTAACTGATTCTTCTGTGGTAGGCGATGATATTTATACCCGACTTGGAGTGAAAAATTACGAGTTTTGCCTAATTTCTGGAGGGTTCTAGGCTACCTCACGTAATATTGATCCCAGAGCTTCGGTGGATATTTTTACAGAAATATCTATTTCTCGCAAAGTTGACAAAAAGCTCGCCGAAACTCACCAAGTCACCAAGAGTCTCGCCAAAAGATCGCCAACTCGCCAAATCATTAGAAATGCCAGAATACGCCTAAATTGCGCAATTTTTGTCCGAAATCTGAATATCTGTAATAGATATTTTAAGACAAATGCAAATAATGTTTATCAATTTGTAACAATATTGATGCGGGAATGAAGAGAATACTTACGGCTTCATTAATTTTTTTGATAACTTGTTCAGCCTCCGTATGACTAAATTTAAACAGTTCGGATACAGTTGGGCGACTAGCTTCGTGATCGTGGATCAAAATTTCCATTTTTGTGATATCATTCGGCAAAGACGTCATCTTAAACTGAGATTCTTGCATGTCCACTAATTTCTCAAGCTGAAATGGTCACAAAAAACTTTTTAAAATTGTATAATTGCCACATTAATAAAACTTTTTTTTATAGTAATTTGAAATATATAAATAAAGGACAAGAGGAAGGTCATGTTGAAATACCTCTTCATAGTTTTTGAAAAATGTTGTCATCATGGATACAAGTATTTGGTAATCTGTAATACGTTTCTGAAGCTGCTGGTTCGAGTCTTTTAATTTTTTCAGAATTTGAGCATGCTCGTTAGATGCTCCATCCTTGGGTTTGGTTGTTTCGCATTTTCTAATGCAATTTTCGACATCTTTTTGAACGACCTGAAATAAATCAGTAAGTTAATATTGTGATGCTAAAATTCAGAAAGGAAATACTAAAACTTAATATAATCATATCATTTGCATAAGTTTTTTTTTTGGGGGGGGAACGCTTAGAGCTCAGTTAAAGACCGATGGAGCATTGGTGGTGCTTCGCGCTACCGAAATGCATTTCCGAGTTCGATCCTCCAGCTGGACAAAGTAGACTTAGCCTTTCATCCCTTTAATGGGTTGACACAAATGAGTACGAAACATGCTTGAGAACTAAACATTGGGGGGTTTCGCGTTTAGCTCAATACCTAATCGAAACGTACGCTTCAAATCGCAGGGCTTTAGTTCCCGAAAACAGATACAGGCAGTGTATGCCTTAACTCCCTTATGGGCCATCATGCTACTGAGTTTCGTTTAGAACAGTCTTTATTGAAAATAAAATTATGAAATCTGCTGAGATGTTTGTTGCATTAGTGTACAGAAGAGAAATAAGATTACTTTAACATATCTTATATAAATAGAATAGATTTTTAGTTATTCTCTATTAACTAAAATCTAATGAACCCAAAACAAAGATCTATTATAATAATTAACTTAATCTCACAAAATATTACCGGTACATCAGAAGTTAATTTTATCCCGTAACAAATGAGAATTTGATTAGATAAATAAAAAATTAGGAATGTCTTGCAGAAAAATTAATCTGTCCCTTAACTATATTGGAATAATAGATTTTATTATTTTTTTTTATCCAATGGCGAGCACACAAGGATGACTGAACCCTATGCCACAACAAGGCCAGAAACTGCTACTCATTTGTCGTTACCCAGCGGGCATCTGTGAACCAAGTCACGGAGGCGAGTAGCGTTACCCGCGCCATACCACCACAAACCCGTTTATAGGGCGGGCCACATTCATACAACATCACAGAAGAAAGGACAGAGGGAACAGAGAAGGAAAGAAACATCCATGGCTGAACCGGGATTCAAGCCCGGGACCAACAGCTCAAGAGTCAGGAACGCTAACCACTCAGCCATCGGTCGGCTCATTTCATTATCAAACAAGACAACATAAATCGATGTACTATTATGGTCGTAATTATATAAATTTTATGTTGTTTGAATTAGAGTACATAAAGCTGACCATCAATTATAGTTACATCTTAAATAATTTACTTCATCAAAAATAACTATCAATCAAATCAATGATTTTTTTAAGTATTATTTTATTTACTTCTATAATAATTGTACAATGCTATCTACAGAGAATTTTGCTAAGATGTAAACGTATTTTATGAAAAGAGTAAGATATTGAAAGGCTACGTTAAAAATATTGAAAGGCTACGTTATATTTATTGAAACAAACAGTTTTATAACATATAATTTAAATTGTATTTATTAAATTCATGACAAAAAATTTTAAGCAACATAAATGTGTTAAATATTTCACAAATTAATTTCGTTCAACAAACATTTCTAGAATATTTAATACGGATATTCAAAAATGATAGTCAGTACCTTTATCTGTGGTAGAACGTCAGAAGTTCGCTTTTCCAAGAAAGGCAAAATCGAATCCACTTTGTAAAGCTCATGGGGTATCACAGGAAACATTTTGTTCTCAATTTCTTGAGCAGATTTCACAACCTATTTCACAAAATTGTTTACAAAAATGTGTGAAATATAGAAGACTATGATTGAGATATATTATATATACGATTTTGACAAAATTCAATAGTAATCAATAGTTACGTATGATCCAGTCGACCATTTTCATCAAAAAAATATACCAACATATGTTGCCGTTTAATACCAAAAAATGTTGCCTGATTTAATATAAAATAGCTCGTTTATAAACAGTATGGTTACTAAATTCCCACTCTGAAAGGATAGATTTTTCCTCTAGAAAATTGTCGACGGGAAAATTCATTAAAATATCATTTATTCTTAATTATTGAATTCAAAATAGTAACTGTACCTTATTTGATTCTTTTACAAGCTGTTCCCACTGAACTAAAGTCTCTTTGGCAGCAGTGATCTGGTTCTGTAGATTCAGCCACAAAGTGCTTAGGGAAACATTTCGAAGTTCCAAGCGACTGAGAATGTCTTCAACCGTATTGCAAGGCAAAGACATGTTCAAAAACACGTCGTCGACCTAAAAAAAAAAGGGAAAGTTGTTTTTCCTTCTTGTCAGAAATGGTGAAAATGTTCACCATTTTCAAAATTGAAAAAATCTTGTTTGAATAACACAATTGTTATTTTGCTAGAACAAAGTGTTTCAGAAAATAAATCAAGGACATCAATATAGGTTATATACTAAACCATGACTACAAATTGCCATATTTGTACGGCAAATACGCTAAATATAAGCTTCCGTTTTATTCATGGAATAATTATTACTATTGAACAATATTTTATGAAAAAAATAAGAGAAATTCAAAACAATTAACAAAAGAAAACACTATAATTGAATTTATTTCAGATGAGATACAATAGAAAAATAGGTATTAATGCAATTTGTTTCATCAAAAGCATTTCATTAATAGTTGATAATTTTTAGTAAACGTTCTTTTATCATACCTTCAGCGTCAATTAAATTTAAATGATTGTTTCATAATAGTTTTCCTGTACAGAAGCTTTTATAAAGTTTATTTTTCAACAAAAACATTTTAAACTGTCCAAACCAAAAGCATTCCTGAAATTTATTTTTCATTAAAAACGTTTTCAATTTTCTTGCCAGAAACTGTTTGTAAAATTTATTTTTTATTAAAAACGTTTTCCATTTTCCTGCCAGAAATTGTTCGTAAAGTTAAAAGTTATTTTTCAATAAAATGTTAAAATATATAACTTCTCTCTCTTACTTTTCTTGCGTCTTCTAGGAAGTTTTTACCATGATTATTCAGCTGCAGCAGTTCTTGGCGCAGCGTCAATTGTTTTTCTTCAATGTTCTTAAATTTAAATTGATCTGGATTTTCCACAGCTTGTTTAATAAAGATTTCTAATTCATCCATTTCTTTGGATACCTGTTTGAGAAAAAAGAGACAAAGATTATATATCGAGTAAGTACATTAAATAAAAATTTCGTTCTTCGTGAACCTTTCTATCATTGTGAAAACAATAATGATGCAATTAGAAGTTAAAAGAAAAAAGATTTTATTGACTATAATAGTTCTCATAGTTACAAAAATGAAATAGCAAATATCATGCTATCAAGTATTTCTTTAACAAAATAAATCCCTAATAAAATAATAGCTGAATTCGATTTTTATTCTCCTAAAAATGAATGAAAGGAATATATTTTTCTCCAATAAGAAGTTGCTTACCTTGATTTTCTCCTTTTATTTTTGGTTTTTGATGAAAATCCAAGTTAGCATGAATAAAAAGTAAAAAATGCTACAATTTTACGATTCTTTTAATAGAATTTTTTAAATAGATTTCTAAGTGCAGATAAATTTTATAACCATAGCAGTTGCATAAAAAACCATTTATATAAGCTTTCATTATACTTAATTTTAAATCTAAAGAGATTCTATGTAAAAAACTAACACAATTTTAAGAGTTTTATCATTATTTATTTCCACTATTTCAAGAGTTTTAACCCAATTTAATTTTTTAAATTGATTATTATTACTTACACACTATTTCTTTAGTGATTAAAAATACCATTGGTAAGCGATTAAAAACATTTAACAAAAAAAAGAAAAATCAATAAAAAATACCACGGTATAAGTATGATGTATCCCCCCATATAGAGATTTCTCGCTAAATCTGGCGTTCTTTATTTTGATTACAGTGTTGCCGGATTTCCCTTTGGTATCACCAATTTGAAATTTTGTTGCTTTTCGGATTTTTTTGTTGTCAAATTTGGGTTTCTTTCCTTTATTTTTCATGTTTTACGTCATTTTCGCAACACATATATGTTTTTTTAAGTGGAAACTGCGTTTGAACGCTTGGCAACGAAAAAAAAGCAGCAAAGTTCGCCAATAAGCGGTATATACTCTACTAGTCCCAATATTTGTTTAAGTTAAATCTTGATAAATTACATCCATATAATTTTAGATATTAGTTAAATATTGTTATTTTTATCTTTAATATAATTAACTCTTGCAACTGAAATTAAAGAAAAATTTCACAGTTTGCATAATTTGTCATACTTACTTAAGTAAGCTAAGTAATCAAACAAACTGGTTCTTTTTTGAGCATAGTTGCGCATGTTAAATAAATATTCTTGAATTTTTTTATTGGATGTAGAATTTTAACATATATAACAGTGTAAATTAACTCCACTAATTAAAATATGATAGTTAAAATGTTTAATACCCATTTTTATCATCTTTTACTGACACAACAGCCTTTAAAGATATATAATTTCATCTTAGTTAGGTAATAGCAATCAGGCACAGTAGGAAAAATAAATTTAAATAGTTATTATTTGCTTAGAAGCAATTGTATGTTGCACTTGATTAAAAACTAGAAATTGAATTTGCAAAGTTAGTAGTAAACTGCAAGTCAAAACTTGAATTTGAATTAGAAGTTGAGTTGCAAGTAAAATGTACTTGAGGTTTTGAATTTTTTATGCTGACAGCTCTTAGATAAGGAAATATCTCATATTTCTAAAATATATAAAAGAATAGACTAAATTTTTAGGGATGAGAAAATACCATGAGGTATTTTTTAGTTTAAAAACAAACTATTATTTTTTATCATTTTTATATTAAAAATATATAGTTCATTTAAAAAGTTATAAGAACTTTAATTTATACATTACAAACAGAAATTGTGCCGTTTTTTAATTTTTGCACTAAATTTAGCAATTGTACGAAAGCATCTACAATAAGTGGTAAGGTAGTCTTACCTTAGAAAAGAGATTTAGGAAGGATAAATATCGCTGAGCAATCAAGATTCTTTTCTCCAAGGTGGTCTTCAATTTTGACCACTGTTGCTTCAGATTTTCGGACTTACTGTGAACCACTTCTGCTTCTTCACCGCCAGATCGAACGAGATTGGGAACGGTTCGCAGAAGAGCGTCGAGGTCCATCCCCTTCATCTGCATGTGGAAAAAAATAAATAAAAATCATATTTCGTTCACTTTCAAAGAACTATAAAGCAGTTTGAAATAAGACATTAGAGGTTTTCCACAACTTTAAATTTTACCAAAAATAAAGATTACATATTTTGAAGATAAGGAAAACGCATTTTTTTTCCTTTTTATTAATTGTACCACGATGCATTGTGATGCAACATAGTGACAGCCTAGCAGTCAAAGTATCTTGTAAATACGTTTGAGCTACTGACACTCCTTTTCTTTCGGAAAAGATTTTTCAAAGACAGTCGGTCATATTTATGTGTCGAAAAGGTAAAAAACAAAGAAACTTTCCAAGCACCCACTTTGCATACAGAAATCAGAAATTCAGCACCCATTGTTGTTGTTAACACCAATATACTTCCCTGTAGATAGCCCAGAGTTGGACATTACTGATTAATGGAAGCAGCCGGGTAATTTAGAAGTGGGAATCAAACATAAAACTCTCTGATACTTGACCTGTCACCCATAAAGGTATCATTAACTTTAGAGGAAATTGCGACCATATCTTTTTAAGGCAGTCCGCAAGTTCGTAGATGATCGCATGAGACTTGTCTCGCGAGATGCACAGAGCGTCTCGCGAGAATCGCATCAGACCAAATAACGTCATTGAGGTCTTAGTTACGTCAGAAAAGGGGTGGTGCGCGAGACGTTTCTAGATTTCGAGCAGGTTCGAAATATCTGCCAACTTTCCGCGAGACAGCGCTCTCATTGGTTTAAAATTCCATTACGTCAGATACAACGTTTTAGCTACGTCACACTAAGACATCGAGGAGATCCCATTTGTCTACTATAAGACGGCGTCTCAATCGGATTGTCTACCGAGTTTGCGGCCTGCCTAATATGCCGCAGCCGCTTTATTAAACACGACGGATCTTTAGTTAAGAAAGGATTCGAACTTACTACCTTCAAATAACGTGAACGACGCCTTAACGAACGCCAAACGAACCGTGCCCTAACACATATCCGACTGTTCAAAACAGTTGGGATAGAACCCAAGACCTTTGAATTCGAAGTCCTGTTAGATGACAAGGGCGAGAACGGGATATGAGGCATTTATCAAAATTTGATTGACCGAAACGCAATGTCAGAACAATATAAAAATATTGAAGTATGTATTTACAATCATGAGCGTCAGTATTTAGTTCACGAATTCAATCAATATTTTGTACCATAGCCGATACTTTATATTACCAGTTCAGCTTTATTTTGAGCATTTTAAAAATGTATTTCATTTTACTCCACTAGAACTGGTTGTGGTTGCACCAGCAAGCTTCCCAGTACCTAGCCCAGAGTTGGGCTCTACCAGTTAGATAGAAGCAGCCGGGTGGAGTCCTCGTGATTTTGAAGCAGGGACCGAGCAGAAGACCCCCAACACTTGCCTGTCACCCCCAGAAATATCAATGCACTTGGAAGACATTGCGACTATGACATATTTAACGTGACCCAGCGGAACATGACGGATCTTCGGTTAAGACCAGATTCAAACTCACTAACTTCCGATAGGGAGAACAAAGCCCTAACTAATCAAACCACTACAGCCCAATAAGTAACTGGTACCATTTTTTTTATTTTTCCAAATACGTGTAATATATCAGAAAAATATGTATGCTTACAATATACATTCAGGTAAACAATTTTAAGATTGTCACACATACACAGTTATTAATTTTTAAGACTAATTTAATGAAATGTACACTGGAATTAATCATCTGATAAATATTTTGAACTTAGTTATTTATCTGAAAGTTTATTACGAAACATAATTTTTAAAACAAAACTATCCATTCAAAAATTATTCATCTTTTGAAAAATCAATTACAAATAATTAGTTACAGTGCAAAGTTTGATTCCCACTGGAATTCAGATATTTGTAACAGTTCGGAATTCATTTTAAACTGTAGTTCCGTTCCAATTAGCCAACGCGTGCACAAAAAACATACATGCATATCCAACAGTTTTATACGCATATATTCCAAAGGGTACGAAACATGCATGTCAAAACAATCATATATACGAGATTTGTCCGGAAAATATGTATAAAAGTTGAATAATAACTTTATTTTACTGTTTGCAGTCACCGCCAGGTGGCACTACTGCTGTAACCAATCACATCAACGCTCAGTTCGAGTCTGACCGCTCTGCGTATAAGTAGGAGTGTGCGGCTGCTTGTTGAAAGTTATTCTTTTTCACCTGCCGTCGGCATGGAGCTCTCTCTGATTGAGGAACAGAGCCAGAGAGTGAACGGAAATTTTTAAGTTGAAGTTTTGCCACGTCTCAGAGCTCGTGTGCCCCAAGTTCAACCGGATTTGGCAAAAGGGGGCAGGTGGATGCTTCATAAAGACAATGCGACCGCTCACACGTCGCTCGTTGTGCGTGACTTTTTGGCCCCGAAGCTCAATCACCGTTACAGACCACCCGCCATATTCACCCGATTCAGCCCCTTGTGACTTCTTCTTGTCTCCTAAATGCAAAATGGGGCTTCGGGTGCGGCACTTGGGAGATGTGGAAGGCATCAAGGCAGAAACGACACGGCAACTGAACAGCACCACAACTGAAGACTTTCAGCAATGTTATCAACAGTGGAAACGGCGTTGGCAGAAGTGTATCTCATCTCAGGGTGAGTACTTTGAAGGAGACCACATTGTAATACCTGAATAATTGGAAAATAAAGTTATTATTCAACTTTTATACGCATTTTCCGGACAAACCTCGTATTTTTACGAGAGGGTTTCAACTCATAACCACGAGTCTTTACATATGTGCCTTCTTTTCTATGGTTAATTTGTTATATTTAAAAGTACTTTTTTTTAACTTTCCAAAAAGAAATTAATTCTTTTGACTCGACACTGTTGGCCGCCAAAAGGACTAAGGCCGATATGTAAGGGGTTTCCAACTCGTAAACCGCCTTTCTGGAGGAGTTTTCATCCACGAGTCCCAAAAGAGGAGACTGGAATACTCCCGAGCACCCACCTTAACAGACGCATATAAAAAAGCGTAGCATCCATCTCCAGCTGTTCAACAATGATTGTTGGGATCGAACTCGAGATCTTATGCTCTTAAAAACGATGTCTTGTCACTAGGCCAAAGTGAGTCCCTCCCAAAAAAGTTAATTAATTAAGATTATGACTTTAATTAGAGCTAAACACTTTCATTGTGAGACTTTTCCTTTCGAATTTACGAATTACTTTAGAATTTACGCCCCCGTAAAATTCTATTCTCGTTAGACGAATAGAAACTTTTAAAGCAAACGTGAGAACGAAGCATTAGATACCGAAACAAAAACTATAATTTTTAATTTCTGACAAATATATTTAGTAACTTTTTTTTAAATTTAGTCAGATTAAAAAAATATTTTATTATTATAATAATTTAAGGATTTTTTAATTAGAAGTATGACCCAGTTTTTCCAAACAGCCTCCATGTACACAGGAGTAAAATGTTTTCCATGAATCGTCTCTCAAGAAAGAAGCCCCAACATTTTAACGACTTAAATCGGAAAAATAGTAATAACAAACTAAATTAATCCCAAAAAATGATAAAATTATGACTATCCATTTCCATAAATTAAAATTATATTCTTGGGAAAAAATTTCGACACCCTGAAAATAATTTTAAAATATTTTTGAATTTCTCATATTGAAATTTCATTGCTTATAAAAATAGTACATACAGCATTGACAAAAATATAAATTAATACCTAAGAAATTATCATAATTAAGTAAATTATTAAAAATGTTGTATGCATATTCGTTTAAACTTTTATTTGAATATTTTATAAGCTTCATTCATGCACTATACTTTTACTCAATACACAAAATATTTCTATAACTTAGTTCGATTTTGAAATTTTTCCTCACATTTTCTTGTCGTGTTTTGAATTTACTAGAATGTTTGCAAACGTTTTCTTGTGAAATTCTTTTTTTCTCCGAAGATTCATTCGAATGATTTGTTTTTCCTTTGAAGTAATTTTTGAAATATCAATCAAATGACAATTACCTACAAACCTACTATTCCACTTTCATTTTTTTTAAACATTATGGGTTATCAAGTATATTTTCTTTGAATGAGCGATGAATGAACCAGGAAGGAATTACATTGTTGTTCTTGGAAAACAAAACAGGGTAGACAAAAAAAGACGAATTATCCGGAATGACATATTTTCCAAGAGGTACGATTTACCAAAGCTCTACTGTATTTAATGACACGCCGACCAACTTGTCTAGTGGTCAGCGTGACTGACTGCGGATAAGGAGGTCCTTGGTTCGAATCCCGGTTCAGGCATGGATGTACTTTCCCTCTCTATCTATTCTGTCTTTGTCCTTTCCTTGTATGAATGAGGTGTGAATGGTTGCCTACCCTATAAACGGGTACCTATGGCATGTGTGTAGAGCAAAGTCGTACTTTCACCTTCATGGTGCTCTGATTAAAACGAAAGACGCTCCCAATCGACTTAATTCGCATAGCATAGCGAGCTTGGCTTGTCCAAGTGTCATTAAAAAACAACAATTTAATGACACGCAATATTTTTATTTACGATTTAAGGTATACATTAAGCATATTCCGTCAAGAATATTTGGCTTGCCATTCAGTTTTTGAAGTGACTTTTGTGCATGCTAATAAGATTGGAACCTGTAGTTTAAAATCGATTAATTGCCAAACATCCATTCCCAAGGTGGGATTCAAACTCAACAACTTTTGAACCGAAGGCAAAAGCGCTCACTATTCGGTTGTCAGATCGGTTTGGTTTACAAGTGATTGTAAATTAATAATTATAATGTCCGGCAGAGCTAGCATCCATTTACCCCTCCCCATTTCAACACCACAAGGGGTGGAAGTGATGGTACTCTGTCCAGTAGAGCAACCTGTGGTTATGCCATCTTTGACTATGAAAGTAGGTGTCTTGACGTCGAAGCAGAAACCAAGTAGAAATCCCCAAAACTTGACCTGCCATCCCCAGAAGTATCATTCCACATAGAGGCCATTGCGACCACCATGCTCCACCCACCATTAGCGAACACGACGGATTTTTGCTTGGGTCGGATTCGAACCTACTATTTACCGATGAACCAAGCCACTAGAATCTTGATTGTAAATTCTCAATCAGCGTAGTGACATTTCACGCAATACTAAATGAGCAAACTTAAAAAAAGATTGTCATGAAGAAAAATTATAATTCTAATTGATTTCACTTACCCTAAGATCATTCTGAAGAGTTTCGTGTTGATTTAAGAATTCCTTAGCAGTGGTTTGGGTGCACCCCATGTCCCGAGACCTCTGCACGAAGAACTGCCCGTTGTTTGACAGCCACCTCATAAGCTGCACAAGACATTTCAGTGTGAAAAGATTGCTTTCAGATTAGAAGCAAAATCAGTTACGGTAATCAGAGACACCACTCAACTTACTTCATCATACTTTTCGCAAAACTTTTTAAAGGCTTGGCTCTTTTCGGAAGCCATGGATTCCTTGGCTTTGCACACATCTGATAATTTTCGCTTCTTCCTCTCCAACTCTTCTACCTGTTAACAGTTAGAGAAGATAAATTGCACTCAATTTTGCAAAGTAAGTTTAAAATACACTCAAACATATTCTTAGACGGTCTATCCTCGTGTGATTATTTTTGTGCGGTATGGGAAAATTTCAATCTCTATTTGGAACTTAAGTGATGAAGTTATGAATTAAAAATGTAATGGTTTGATAGGAAAACAATTTTTTTCAATATTTCTCTCATACGTATTTCATCGCATTACATAAGTATTGCATCAGCCAGTTGCATTATATATGTACTGTTACCTCAGTACAAACTAAATTTATATAAATCCAGTGCTTTCAAATTACTAGTTTAGTATTGGTCTGCATAATTTTTTTATGTAGATCAGTATTTTATATATATATATATATATATATATATATATATATATATATATATATATATATATATATATATATATATATATAAACTATGCTATTTATTCAAACTATTTTATCCTACTTATCAAAGAAAATAATTAGAACAGTAAGTTACAATAACTTTATCCCTTTTCCTTGCACAAAATTAATTCTTACAATATAAAAAATGTACATGATTCGCATAATAAATTTCATTTAAATGTTTTTTATTATTAAATATTATTTTAGAAAACACCATTTCTGATGATGTTTTTTGATTTAACACAATTTCTGAAGTCGTTTTATAATAAAAAAAAATTTAATGACAATAAATATTATGGTGTGTATTTTCTACCATTATTATTTTTAATATAAAGGATTTGTGATTCTAAAAATCAGTTAAACTCACGTCAGGAAAATTATATATTTTTTTCTTATTTATATGAAAATTCTAACAGTTTTAGGAAGGATATGATTCCTAATTCTATCGATCAGAAATTTCGGAAAGAAATTCATTTAAAAAGATCCCCAGTTACTGAAGACATAGTTAACAGCATATTTTTTATTTATTGATTGATTTTTGTTCTTTAAAAAGTTTAAATGTTGCAACAAACATAGATGAAAATACACTTCGTATCTAAAACCTTTGAAATAAAATAATTTAATTAAAACAGCAAATTGAAAGCGAGTTTATTCTGTACAAAATTTCTTATTGGCTAATTAAAATGGCGCGTCTTTTTAAGGCATTTTTAAAATTTCTTTTTTAGGAAAATTGTAAAAACCGATAGTACTTTTATATTATCTTTTGGTCAGACTTTTATCACTTGAACATGATGAATACATATTGAAGTTTATTTTCTTCAAAAATTTCGAAATATTGAAATTCTCTCGGTGGTATACCTATCTCTACGGATATGCAGCCACTGAATGCGATTATTATAAAATTTTTAGCCAATTAATTTTTCATCCGCGCAAAATGTACAATAATAATGAATTTGAATACGAGGTTGTTGGTGCAGTTTTCTCACATTAACTGAACTCAAAAAGAAAGAACAGGAAGAACGAAAAGCATCGTGTCGATTGCTGTATGAATGAGGATCTGTGTAAAAGATGCGTGGAAGGAATGCAGAATATTGTACTAAAACACTGTTACGAAATAATAAAGAGTGTAATTATTTGGGTCAATATTTTAAGTTTCCATTTAATTACTTATTTTAGTGTGTATTATCACTTAATTTGAGAGATTCTTATCTAATCGACACTTTTTCTGGAAAAATAGCCGTTTCCAGAGCTAAGAAGTAAGTCAGTAAAATCAAAGACAGCTTGGCAATATTTGGCTATATTTCTGGGGCCAAAAAATAAATTAAAAGTTTCAAGTGAATAGGACTAATAGGAGCCAAGTTATCATAGGTTCATTACAGGAATGTTCTAGACATCTCGATGGAGGAATGTTCTAGAAATCTCAGTGCAGGAATGTTCTAGAAAACTCCATTGATGAATGTTCTAGAAACTTCCATTATTAATGTTCTAGGAACTTCCATTGAAAAATGCTCTAGAAACTACCACTGATTAATGTTCTAGGAACTTCCATTGGAGAATGTTCTAAAAACTTCCACTGATTAATGTTCTAGGAACTTCCATTGAAGAATGTTCTAGAAACTTCCACTGATTAATGTTCTAGGAACTTCCATCGAAGAATGTTCTAGAAGCTTCCACTGTGTGATTAATGTTCTAGGAACATAATAAGAGATATAAATATCGGTTTCAGCCAACCAGTGAGCAGTTGAAAGTCAAATGAAAGTCGAAAGCAAGGATTTAGACGCCTCAGTCTCAAACTCTGGTGTTTAGGTTCTGTTTTACGGAAAATGTATATGTTTTTCCAGCCTGTGTAGAAGCTTAAAGCTGAAGTTTTCGTAGTCAATTTGTGACGGAGAGAAGTATGAATAAATTGTTTAGAATAAATTTATCGTTATTTCTGCATCATCACATCCACGTCTCCATGAAGAAAAATCGCAACAGAATAGAATTGAATAATACAAATTTCCAACCAACATGCATCGCCTAAAATTTCATTTATTTACTTGTGGAGATTAATTATATTGTTTTTAAGTGATTTTCTTAAAAAATATAATTCATTGTGGGTCCAGTGCTTGTAGAGGTAGGTGTAAAAGTAATGTCCATAAACCTAGTGTTGAAGATATACCTTTCTAGCAACTCCCTGGACACCAGGGTCCGTCATTCCCACCGCATTCAGAATGTCCCGTCCCGACTTGATTGCAGAGTTGGTGGCGTTTTCCACGGCTGAGGACAGGCCAGGAGAATCGCTGGTCGATAGTTGAATTTCGATCTGGTCGAGCTTCGTTTGAGCCTGAAAAAATTACCACATCTTGTACATTACGTTCTTGTAGATAATGAAAAGGCACTAGTACTTAAAAAGATATATTATCAACTTTTATAGCAACCCTAAAGTAGTTGTTTTTTTCGTTACAGTTGAGATCATGATTACGCTATTTTAGTACGATTCTCATTGGTTTAAAATACCCATGACGTCACATCATCCATGTCAAACTGTATTGAGACGGTGTAGTAAATACGATTAGTTGCTGCCTGCCTTCGAATCGCATTCTTCGAGCAGCAGAAAAACAAGGCGAAGTTCACCTTCGAATGCTGTCGATGTTCATTTCGTTAATAAAGCGATTTCTGATATAAGGAGAAAAACATCCGTTTTAAAGTTTTCCATTGATTCAAGCCATTCATAAACAATAGAACAGCAGAAAGAGGCAAAAAGTAAGACGAACTGTGTTTCTGATACCTAAACATATTGATGGAATACTTTCTTGTTTTTTTTTCATGATTAGTAGCGAAATACATTTCTCAACTCAATGTTTTTTTTCCAATGGCGGGCACAAGAGGGTTGAACCCTATGCCACAACAAGGCCAGAGACTGCTACTCATTTGTCGTGACCCAGCGGGCACCTGTGAACCAAGTCTCGGAGGCGAGTATCGTTACCCGCGCCATACCACCACAAACCCGTTTATAGGGTGGGCCACATTCATACAACAACACAGAAGAAAGGACAGAGAAGGAAAGCAACATCCATGCCCGAACCGGGATTCGAATCCGGGACCCACAGCTCAGGAGTCAGGAACGCTAAGCACTCAGCCAATCGGTAGGCCTCAACTCAATGCTCAGTCAAGGATTTTTATTATGTATTCACAGTACAATTAAGTTATTAAAATATCTTCACACACACACACAACAGATAACGAATCCATCCGCAGAACAGTTTATTTAAAAATGGAAATTGCTAATAAATTATTTCTGTTCATTGATATAAGTGTATGAGAATTTTCTATGATTTGTAATACTTTTAGTGAACTAACTGTGCCTTCGCTTGGTGAGCATGCTCTATGAATACGTTTATGAAGCTGCTCATAAAAGGCTGGGTGTCACTATTCAATTATAAAATATAAGTCAATATTCATGCTTTCTTCTACTTTCCTTTCGATAAAATAGTAACTAATTATTTTAGAACATTTTAAAATTTCTAACGATTTTATATAAGAAATTTATAATCTCAAATTACAAGTTACGAGGTATATCCAGAAAGTAAGTTCCGTTTGGTAATAAAATTAAATTATATACAGATACAGAAAAATTATTTATTGCACAAAATTCTACAACTCTTAAACTACTTTTCCACATAACTGCCGAAATTTTGCAGGCATTTGTCATAGCGTGGCACAAGTTTTTGTATACCTTCTTCATAGAAGTTTGACGCCTGTGTCTTCAACCAGTTGGAAACAGTTTCTTTCAACTCTTCGTCGTTGTTGAAGTGTTGACCGCCAAGGAAAAACTTGAGATGTAAGAACAGATGAAAGTCACTAGGAGCGAGGTCAGGACTGTACGGAGGATGGTCAATTTCATAGCGAGAGCACTAATTGTAAACTTGCGGTTTTCCTGGATCTTGTCATCAATCGCGTGAACCAGTTCTTCTGTAACCAAAGATGGACGCCCATTTCGTTCTTCATCGTGCACTTCACTACGTCTTTCAATGAACTGTCGGACCCATCTTCTTACCATAGAATCACTCATCGCATTTTGTCAGTAAACTTCGCAAATTTGTCGATAAATTTCAATTGTTTTCACTTTCCTAGCGTTCAGAAAACGAATCACAGATCTGATTTTACAAGCGGCGGGTTTTTCAATCAACACCGACATTGTAAACAAGCACAACAAAGCGTACGTGGCTGACGTACGTATGGCGCACGTTTCTTATCCTTGATACAGAGGGTCTACCGCGCATGTGCGGAACTGCGATCACAGCGCTGCAGCAGAGATAAATTGAAACGGAACTTACTTTCTGGATATACCTAGTATTTTCGGGTAACATTTTGTAGGCGAATTATTCCTTACCGTCTGCGCTTCGGCGAAGAAACTGACAGAATCCGCCAACAGTTGGCGACGTTGTTCCAAAGCAGAAACCAACTCGGCGCACTCGGACAGGAGGAGGTAGGCTCGGCCCCTCAGTTCCTCCCCGCCGTAGTTCCCTTTCTGGTGGAGGTCTTCCGCCCATTTGACGAGTTTCAAGAAATGTTCTTGTTTTTCCTTAAAATGAAATAATATGCATGGAATTCAAATAAGATTATTCATTCGGGGTAAAACTAGAAAAAACTGCTTAATTTTACATCACAAGCACAGTATTACGTAATTATTTTAATCAAAATTCTTTCAATTCATCATAAATGGATCATATGATTACAGTTTGAAACGATGCATCAATATGGAGATAAATAGTTTTGGGATATTAACTCGTTTTTTATAAGCGAACATAAATACAAATTTTCAATTCTAAGTGAATTTATCACATGTTTAAATAATATGAGGAAATCTAATTTGACCCATATAAATTTTCTAATTAAAAATGTAATTAAGAATGAAGAAGAAATTAATTTAGTTCAACACATTTATTTAGCTAAATACATTAAATGTGCTTTCATTTGCTAATGGTTCAAGATATAACCTTCCTGAGTGACGCCTCTTAAAAATGCAAATATATATTACAATACAGCAATAACATATCACCATAATGTGGACATCAATAATCTTCATTCAAGAGATTTTTAATAATTAGTGAAAATACAAGTCTATAACAAAAAGCATAGGTGTCTTATAATCCATGCGCCAAATTCTGAGATTGGCGGATTTTTTTATGTATCTGGAAACCTTGTTTTTGTTACGTCAAACATATGGAGACCTATATGAATTAAGCAGAAGATTCTATTTTTGTAACCCTAGTATTTACGTCATCTTGGCAACATTTCTTCATCGCCAAAAAAATTCAGAATTTGGAATCATGGATTATACGGCACCTGTGCCTCTGTTATTTTTTAAGAAAAAATGGTGAAACACCTTCAAATAGAGTGAAAGCATTTAATCCTCTTGGGAAGTTTTAGATTTTGGTGCCTTTTTTGGCAGATTAAAATTGGCCATACAATCCATTGTTTTGGCCATTTATATTTTTAATTGCTTTGGAGACATTGACAATGTTGAGAACATCTCGAAATAGTCAATTTTCGAGAACTATCTTAATACGTCAAAGTGGAATAATTTCGAGCAACTTATTCTTAATCTCATATTGTAATTAAAATGCTTGTGGAATTAATTTAGAATGATTTTTATTCTTATTCGGTTAATTTCGAAATCCATTCAGTTATCCAAATTTCATATTTTATACAAATTTTATAATTCTTTGTCATCATTTCTATTTGATTTATATAAACTTTATATTGATTTGTATTTTGTGCAGACCATTGCTCAGAAGAATCAGGAAATTTAAACTTCATGTTTTCTTTAATAACGGTATAAAATTCCTATTTTTGCTTAACAATATTATTAATTTAAATTTAAATTAAATAAAATGTATTATTTGTTTGATTATCAGAAAATATAAGGTATATTTTATATCTGTTCATTTTAGGGTGTCTATCCCATTTTGATTTTAGCAAATCTTTCTCTCGTTTTTATATTTTATTACTTATTCATTTAGATATGTAAGCCTGTTGTTGAAGAAGAAAATATTGTAATGATGTACTATGATCACATCAGCATGTGAATAATTTTGATCGCCAACAAATTCAAAACATGTCATAAATATTATATGACATAGTGAGCATCCACTATTTCAAATGATCCGAAAATATGACATATTTGATAATAGATCGAATTTATAAACGACAGAATCAGTCGAAAGTTTTGATATCTTCGAACCGAATTCTAGTCGATTTGAATGATTAGATTCATGTCGTTAAAATAAGTAATCGATATGAGACTCTAGGGATTTAAACTATAATATATTATTACTTAGAAAAATTCAAATCTCCGTAAAAAGATTCAAAATATTTAATTCATTGTGAAATAAATGACGGTTGCGGCGATAAATTTTCCAGACAACAGTAAAATGTTCGTTAAGGACAGAACCAATCACAAGTTTCGATATCTACGAGCCGAATATTTGGTATGCGATTGCGCCCCCTTGTGGGCGTTTGCCACTTTCTGGGGGAAACAAAGGACTTGGAAAAAAATAAGGGATGATGATATGTTACAATAGGAAAAGGTAGGTTAAATGTTTAGCCTACAATATTGTTAATAATGAGCGTAAGTCCAATACACATAAGAGACATTTATAAATTTGTTTGTTTTTGAAAATATGTTTCACATAATTTATGCTTGAAGCAATGAGTGTTTTGGACCACAATCAAAGTCAAAACACATATTTTACTGTTTGTAGATGGAGTTTTAGAAAACGAGGGGCATTTTGCAAAAAACTTTGAAAAAAGAATGACAACCTTCGATTTAGCTAACATAAGTAATGAATATGTGACGTTAGGGATTTAAAATACTACATAATTAACATTCACATCCCTTATAGTATAAATAAGAACGTTTCATTCCTTTCAAAATGTATCACGGTTGTGATCACTCAAGGCGACGGTTAACTGTTCATTAAAGACAGAAATAATCACAAGTTTTGACATCTTGTGAACTCGAGTGGAGTGATGAGATTCATGCAGTCAAGCACAATATACATACGAGAGGTTTTCCCCTCGGTTTCATAACCCTTTCATGTAGGTTGCGATGTACTGGTTAGACTGTCCGATGGCTGACCTCGATGTACCGCCCACGCTGCCAAGTCTCATGAATCAATCCATTTGCATGGGATATTAAATCACTCCTTTAATTGGAAATAAACTTCTCTTCTTTACCACAACCGCTAAATTAAAATCTTCTTTGAAAATTAAAGCTGGCAATATACATTTTAAAAATTGAAATTTCCTTCTTTTCCCTTTGCTCATAGATAAACTCTTTTAGTATATTTTTTTAATTTTTGATGTGTGATTATAATTTGCACTTTCAATACATCATGTTTAAATTTGAATATTGAGGCATAGCTGATAAGTAATGTAAAATATACGGAAAATGATTCTTTGAGAAACTAATAAATTTAGATATTACCTCAAGAAAATAACAATAATAATAAAAAAATTTTGAAATAATATTTGCATTTTAATGCAAAACGTTTACCAATATCATTTTATTGCTTAGAAAAAAATTGTTAATATGTTTACTTTTTAATAATCAATAATCAAAAATATATGAATAGTTATAAATAATTTCTATTCAGACTCACCATTATAAATTGTTTCTTTTACTCATATGATTATAAATTATTCAAAGTAATTAATCTGAAAACATTTTGAATAATCCTCATCATGAATAAATGAATCTCCTCGGCACATCGCAATTAAGTATTTTATGTTTAGGATTCATTGAATGTAAATCTAATATTGAACAGATTTTTGATTTCAAATAAATTTATTGTTAAATTTAAGACACTAAACAGAAAGGAAATGAAAAATATATATAAATAAAAAATTTTTTAAATTACGGAAGTAGAAAATGTTTATTGATCAGAATACTGTTAAGTTAAATTACATCATAAGTTTATATCTATAAATCTAGTATTATGTATTACTTTTGTTTATTTGAATTATATATGTATATAGTTTCTGTTACTTTTTCATTTTGTTAATTTTTTCTTAAGTCAAATTTTTTAACGGACAAAACATTTTTCTTGCTCCATAACTACCTGTTATTGTGAAAGGATTTTACTATTATATATTTAAGTATTGCATTTAATGTGTTAGGGTTATATAATATTACTTTTCACTATTTAAATTATGTTGTTGTTACAATGACACTTGGACAAGCCAAACTCGCTATGCCTTGGCTATGCGAATTTAAGTCAATTGGGAGCGTCTTTCGTTTTATCAGAGCACCATGAAGGTGAAAGTACGACTTTTGCTCTTCAAATCCTCCGATAGATGGCAGCAACAGAGGATCTACTCCCTCAATTTTGGCACTGATCTGAAGGGGGAGTAAATTTCTCCAGACCATTGCACCCATGGTAACTGCTCAACGACCGACCACAGGACTTTCGATTCCATAGATTTAACGAGCACCTATATCGCATGTACTCGGTGGGTCTTTGGCGGCATCGGGAATCGAACCCCACCCTTCCGGATGGAAAGCCGATACCCTAACCACTAGGCTACCACGGCCTTATTTAAATTATATTTAATGCATAATATTACTTTACAATAACAAAATGAGTATAGAGATAAACATTTACATCGAAAGATAAATACACCTGTTGGATCGATATACGATACAAAACAATACAAATTTCAAAATAATGGTACAAAGAGTGTTACCTTGCATTCGTCCTCTATCTTGTGATGCTCGTGCGACAGAATTTCGGCGCTCGCCGATGAATCGCCGAGGTTTCGGTTGCTGGAGAACTGCGTCCCCCGGGTTCTCAGCCAGTTCTCTCCCTGGGGATCGAGTGAAACCATGAGACATGGAATTTCATTGAATTCCAACATACAACAGAATAAACTTTTACTAGGAATCAAATCTTATTCGAAAAATAAGTTGTTAACATTTAGATTCTAATGAAAGAGAAACAATTGATATTTCTACAGTCAAATATTAACTGTTGATAAAAAAAATCAATTAAATGGTTTTGATGAATGATAAGAGCCCTAATAGTGTGATGAGCTCAAAAATCAACTGGTTTTACACTAACTTTAAAATTACGCAATTCCTCACTGGACATGGGAAATTCAATAGCTACCTACACCGTTTCCACATTAAAAACAGTGAGGTGTGCATGTGCAACTCTGGGAGTGACAACCCTTCTCACATTCTTCTTGAATGCCCATCTGTTTCAGAAGAAAGGAACGAGCTTTGTAAAGACTTAAATAACAGGTGTCCCCCGATTATGGTGGACCTAGTGAAGAAAGAGAATTTTGTATTTTTTATAAAATTTATCCATGCTGTTATCTAACTCCTTTTTCATTTTTATATCTCTTTTTTTTTCTCTCTGCCTTTATTATTATTATTTTTTTCATCTCATGATTTATTTGGATTTGTTTTGTAGTACATTTGTTGTACATTCGGGCCCTGTGTGGTATTCCTTGGTGCACAGGGAGATATTTTGTTTTCCCAAATAAAAAAATGCCACTTTCTAAGCTCCAGCTAACTTCTGAAAGTTCTAACAACTTCCAAAAGTCCCATTTTCAAAGTAATCATGGAGCACCACTTGGTGCTCCCTATTTAAGTATCCACAAATTCCGCCTCGAATACTGACGGAAGAAGCCCTATGGCTCAGTGGTAGCGCCTTCAAGGAACCAGTCCGAGGTTCGATCATCGGGCTGGGAAAGGTTGGTTCATCCTTTCAGTGGTTTGATAAACTGAGTACCAAAAATATGCTTGGGAATTAAACTAAACACTGGGGCTTTCGCGTTAGGCCTAACCGAGAAATTCGCTTCTTACCCCAGGGCATTCGGTCAGACGAACAGATATGGACACTGAAGGGCATAACGAGCTGTCGTGCTACAGGTTTAGTTTACACTTGCAGAAAGTTAAAACAACAAATATATTCAGTCATTTTAGTTAAGAACATTTATAGCTGTTAATAAACTCTTATAAAGTATTTACACTCTGTAAGCATAAAAATGTTTATTAGAAACATTTCCCCTCCCCTAACGAAATTTATCAACTTTTGTAATATTTTGAGAGGGGATCATAGTTAAAGTAATTGTTTTTTAAAAAAATGTTTTATTAAGTTTTTAGAATGTTTTTCGGTGCAAATGAGCGTAGAACGCGCGTTTATGATTTTAAAATAATTTAACAGAAGCCAGCCTACAAGTGATACTAACACTCATTTGCTTATTTTCGTTAGTTGGTGAAATAGGATATATTGAAAATTTTACTGCAAATAAAAAATAAGCTAAATTTAAAAATATAAAAAAGTTCGACACAAATGATAAATGCTTTTAAATAAATGAACTTATTCTGAATACATAAATATTGTATAAAAATAGCTGTCAAACATCCAAAATTACTTAATTTCATACTAAGTGTACATTTATTAACTTGTGCTTGACCATTTAGTTTAACATACACACACACACACACACACACATATATATCATATATATATATATATATATATATATATATATATATATATATATATATATATATATATGTATATAAACTAATGCATTTTATTATCAGTAATAAGAGTTATAAATTGCTAAAATATTGAGAGAAAAGAAGTACATGATTGTTATTTTAAAAAAATTAGTAAAATAAATATATACTATGTTATAATATCAAAAATTTTATGTATTTTATTCTTAGTAATTTTTATCTCTTACTTTTTACAGTTTTTTAATGGATATCAATCTAAATTAGGATGACAAGAGACTAATCTTTTCAACGCCTACTGTATAAAGTAACGCATCTTTTATCACGCATACAGTTTGCTGAATCATTATCAAATTAATTTGTCACACAATTTGGTAATCTTTAAGCATAATTTCATTTATTTCTTTTTAGATACTGCAAAATCCGAATTACTTTCATAATTTTGAATGAATATAAAGTCTATGATACGACTTTTTTTTCATTAATAGACTAAAATGTGCTTTAACTTTTATTTCTGGAAATATTTATTTTTTTTATATTACGCAATTCAGTGCGAAGTTGAGTGATGAAAAAATATATAGAAAAAAATGAAGCATGCTCAATTTACAATAGCCGCAATCACTTTTTTTCAGCTTTCGAAATTTATGAACACTCGGATTACCCTATGGCCCCACTTCCCTCAAAGGTCAGAAGTCAAGACATTTCTGAATTATATCTCAACAAGAGCCGTAGGTCATACATCATGAGTACCTCGGAGAGCTGGAGTTCCAGTTGACATTTGAGGAGACATTGCTCCAGCTGAATCTTTTTCTGGTTCCAGAGGGACTCCAAGTGGCGCCATCTGTCCTGAAGAGTTTCCATGTATCTCTCCACGAAGGAAGCGGTGTCCCTGGCCGCGTGCTGCATGTGCTGGGGCCTGGAATCTCCCATGCTGTGGGTGGCCACTTCGCACAGCCTCTCCAGCAAGAGTTGCCCTTCGCTCAGCATGCGCATGGAATTGGACAGCGCCGCTGGAAGAAGAAGTTACAGTTAGCTACAGCATTCCTGTGGAATGTTTGAGCAAGAGAGAGTTGAGGAAAGAGAGAGTTACATTTTCTTTCTTCCTTATGCCGATTCAGGATTGCATTGGTCGATTCCACAGTGTTGGGCAGGAATGTTTCGGAGACATTTTTCTTGATGATTTCTAAGCTATCAGCAAACTGAAGAAAAGAAATAAATAAAATTTATTATGAAAAGAGAAGTCTGGAACAGTATAATGAATAATTTATAGATAAAATGATTCTGTAAAATTTTTATAATACATTATTTTTTTTATATGAAAGATGATAAAAATGTTTTGCAATTAGAAAGAAATACTCTACAGTGTTCACTTAGAAATTAAAAACTTACCTCATATAAGAAACATTTTGAAATAAAGAAATAAATATTTCCATCCAAAAATATGATAAAATTCATTTTGTATACATATATAATTCTTCTAAACATATATCTAAAAAGAAATATTAAACAGAAACACAAATTCATGCACCAATATACGTTTTAAGTATAAATATTTTATTGAAACCTTATTCTACACTTGAATTACTGTTACTGTAAATTTTTCCATGATCCTTTATTACCGTCCTTGTAGTTACTAATCTTCAAGTTAAAACTTTTAAAATTATATAACACATTTTAAACATATCAGTGGGAATTAGAAAACAAACAAATTTAATACTTTTTGAAAAGTTAAGCTATATACTTTGTGTGTGTGTGTGTTCAATTAAGATTAATTATAGATAAAAATATTGTTTTATGCATAATGAAAAAATAGGTATACAATTAAATGTTTTTAAGAAAATTTAATTTAAAATACCCCAGTTTAGTAAAATTCTTGTTTTTAGCTTTCTGTTATTATTCGACGAGTTCAAAATCTTCCATGAATTTGAAAATAAGCGCAAATCAATTTTTTTTTTAAATTAGGCTTGGATTTTAAGTTAGATTTTTTTAAATCAAATAATCCTAATAGTGTGCAAGGCATACAATTTTTAACTAAAATAGATATCGCAAAAAATTTCTTTGTACTTTTATTACATATAGTTTCAGCCACGATGATATATTTCTAAATTGTGTGGTAGAACATAAAGAATATTGCATAAAAACTGAGAAATATTTTTTTTTACGTATTGGCAGTAAAGTGAAAATAAAAAAAAATGACAGCAGGCGATTTTTTTTTTTCAAAATATCAACTGAACGACTGTAAATATTCTAAACAAAACTAGCGATTTTTTCCCTCTAATTTCGTGCTTCTTTAAAAGACTGCTATTATTTTCCTTGCAGAAATGGAGGGGAGTGATTTAGAGTTAAAAAATATATTGTGGCTTTGCATTTTGCAATCACGCGCGTTTCCATAAAATAGTTCCAAATACAATTAAGTTAAAGAGAGAAGCTTTTAAGGACAAATATCTTGTGCGTCTACGAATTTCAGATGGCTTGGTGATTTTAAAAAAAAAGACGTTTGTCTGCAGATTGGTCTCCAAAACCTTGCAGACTAAGAAGTATTGTGAATGATCATATGTTAATAGCATCTTGACAATCGTGCAAGAAAATCAACGGAAGTTATGTGCAGTTTTAGCAGAATCGATTAGGATTCCCCAGAACTTCAGTTTATGGTGTAGGATATCTTAAACTAACTCTCGTCTTACAGCCCTTGAACAAATCAGGAACTTGAAGGGCAAACATCATAAGGCACTTCAAGTCAAGGATTAGAAGTGCCTTATGAGTCAAGACATTCTAGGTGCAATGTACAGGGTGATCTTTTTTAAAGTGACAGTGTTTGGAGCGCCCTGTAGCCTGATCTAATAGCCAAAATGACACCAAACTTGGTATTTAGACCAGCCAAAACATGGGGAAAAAATTCCATAAAAAATTTAGTTCGAAAAGTTGGATATTTTGTGGCGCTGCTATAGTTTACAATAATAAGAATTAGCATAAAAAACGGGTTTCAAAGAAAAATGCAAATGTTGTGCAATGATAGTGCCTGCAATAGAGGCTATGAAAGCAAATATAGTAGGCTGCTCCGACAAATAATTTCAGCTAAAATAAACGAGCTCCAGTAGCCATACCTCTCACATTACCGGAACGTGCGTTTCTGTTGGTGGAGTATCAAATTTGTCTATTCTAAAGGACAACATAACAAAGACAGTGCGGGATATTCCTCGTGATGTGTTACGTACGGCTGTGGGGAACGCTGTACGCAGAATGCACGGTGTTATTTCTGAGAACAGTGCTTACATTGAATGTGGTCTAACTCCTCACCGGGGAAGTTAATGTTGTAAATAAACTTTAATAATTTAATATTGTGATTGTATCTGTTAGTATTTTCCTTTTCTCATATTTTATACATTGTAAAGCGCCACAAAATGCCCTAACGGTGATTTTTGAAACTAAATTTTTTTCACGGAATTTTTTTTACCATGTTTTGGTTACTCAAAATATCACGCTTGGCATTATTTTGGCTATTAGATCGTGCAACTGGGTTCTCCAAACACTGTCACTTTAAAAAAGATCACTCTGTAATTGTGAATCAGTGGTTTTGAAATATGCAGACTTTAATGCAGAAATTACCGAAACTGGAGACAGTCAAGAGAGTTACATAGGGTCACCTGATGACTTCAACTTGAACATAAAGCAGCCCAGAAAATTTCCTTCCTAAACTTTTCATATGCGGATTCGGATTTAACTTGTACGTAAAAAGTATCGGATGACTAAATGATTGAGAACGAATGCGAATGGTAAAATGTGGTTTTAAAAATCAGGTTTTGAAACAGAAAAACTAAGTGATTACTTTGGCTTATTTTTCATGAGTAAAATCAAAGTAAGAATCGTTTTTAAGCACACAGTTTGCTTTGCATGTGTGTTTGTCACACCAGCGGTCGCCAAACCTTTTGACCTCACGGACCACTAAATTCATAATTTAAATTCAGCGGATCACTAATAGGATTTTTTAAGTACTAAAAATATTTATAAAGAATTGTGGTTTAGGAACACATAAAATGTACCCAGTTAACAGGATGAAACTATTAATTATGAAAACTTTATTAATATATATAAACTCTAATAAAATAAATAAAAAACTATAAAAACAAAACAATTAAAAAGGGGCTTAAGTATATCAAACTTTTGGTTTAATGTATTCCTAGTGTCTGCATACTTGAAATAAGACTCCAACAAATATCATAAAATCCATATAAAATTATAAACAAAAGCTTAATAAATATCAAATAAACGAAAACATGCACATAGTTAAGATTTAAGACCATACCTGTCTTTAAAAAACACCAATTAACAAATAAATAAAAACTTAAAAACCCAACTAATATATTAAAAGTATTTTGCATTGGACTCAACATATCCGTAATGGCCTTTTTAAATATATATAATAATTATGCTTTTCAATGCATCTTGCAATATAACTTGACGTGATGAGTATGGTAATTTCTGATTTTTCTGGCTACCAGCAAAATTTTCCTGTGGACCATTAGTGGTCCACGGACCGTTGTTTTACACAAAGCAAACTAAATATTTTATTACTAAGAGTATTTTATTTATAAAAAGGAAGCAGTTGTAGCGTAAAAAAAAATTAGTTTTAAGTTTTAACACTTTTTTTTTTCTATTTCAACAACAAGTTCTTACCTGTCACTACGAGATCGTGAAAAGGTGTGTCTATTGTTAAACCTTGCAAAATTTATTTCTTGTGCTACAATTTCGAAATATGTACTATTTACACAATATTTGGAAAGGTGATTTCATGTTTTAGCTTACTATATTAGCCTTGGAGAAGAAGGCGACGGCCTGCTCCAGGATTTGCCTCCTCTGCTCGAGCTGGGCATTCAGGTCCTTCCAGGCCAGGCCTAGGTTCTCAGCCATGGCAGAGTAGACTTCCCCCCTCGGCTTCTGCGTGGATATGAGGTCGTCTGCCTGACGCAGCAGCTCTTCCACCGGGCTCTGCTTCGTCTGAAACACGAACAGCGCATTAAGTAATCTGCAATAAGTAATGAAGTGCATTAAACAACCTTTTCAACGCAATCGTGTTGCTGTTACTTATGACACCTGGACACGTCAAGCTCGATCTGCCGTTGGCTATGCGAAATTAAGTCAGCAGGGTGCATCTTTCATTTAACCAGAGCACCACGAAGGTGAAAGTACGACTTTGCTTTGAGACTCCTCCGATAGATGGCACCACTAGATGATCCAGTTTATCAATTTTGACTTTGATCTGGAGGAGGAAATTTTCTCCAGACCATTAAACCCATGGTAACTGCTGAAGGACTAGGTAGGTCTTTGGCGGCACTAGGAGTCGAACCCCGCCCTTCCGAAGTAATCTTCAATGTGTGAATCATTTTCTAGTTATAAATTCAATTTGATTTAATTTTATTTACGGAAACTTATTGTACGAGGTTTTTCCGGAAAATACGTATAAAAGTTGAATAATAACTTTATTTTACTGTTTGCAGTCACCGCCAGGTGACTTTACTGCTGTAACCAATCCCATCAACGCTCAGTTCGAGTCAGACCACTCTGCGTGTCAGTAGAAGTGTGCGGCTGCTTGTTGAAAGTTACCCTTTTTCACCTGCCGTCGGCATGGAGCTCTCTCTGATTGAGGAACAGAGCCAGAGAGTGAACGGAAATTTTTACGTTGAAGTTTTGACACGTCTCAGAGCTCGTGTGGCCGAAGTTCGACAGGATTTGGCAAAAGGGGGCAGGTGGATGCTTCATAACGACAATGCTCCCGCTCATACGTCGCTCGTTGTGCGTGACTTTTTGGCCCGAAGCTCAATCACCGTGACAGACCACCCGCCTTATTCACCCGATTTAGTCCCTTGTGACTTATTCCCTAAATGCAAAATGGTGCTTCGGGGGCGGCACTTGGGAGATGTGGAAGGCATCAAGGCAGAAACGACACGGCAACTGAACAGCACCACAACTGAAGACTTTCAGCAATGTTATCAACAGTGGAAACGGCGTTGGCAGAAGTGTATCTCGTCTCAGGGTGAGTACTTTGAAGGAGACCCTATTGTAATACCTGAATAATTGTAAAATAAAGTTATTATTCAACTCTTATACGTATTTTCCGGACAAACCTCGTATGTGCTTTTCACATTCGTATAAAAATTTTTCTTATAAAGTAAAACGTCGACATTTAATAATTTTAAAATAAAAACAAGCTTACATTGTACTGAATAATGCATTCTGAACTTTTTAATTAATAATTCAATTTTAAAACATAATTATATCTTGCCCTAAGTTTTTCGCAAGAAACTATAGAGACATTGCTTAAGAAGCTAAGTTCCTCTCAGGGTTGTTTACAATATGAAAGAAGACTTATATTAAGTGAAATTTTATCAGGTATAATACAATTAAATTATACTTTTGTCAACGATAATAATTTTTTATCAAATCTACTTTACATGGATTTTAATTAGTTTCTGATTTCTAATTGGTTAAAATTTAATATTTAATACCAAGACGTGATCATGTAAATATATGAATTTTAAAATTCTTGAATCAATTATGAATTAACATTTTTAAAATAAGTTTGATTAAAAGGCTGTAAAAAAATTATAAAAAATCGTTGATTTTGGTTACTTCTGCAGTTATTTCATGCAGAATAAATGCAAAAGATATCTCAAAATTATGAAAAATGTTAAAAGAATCTGAAAATCGAATAGTTTAATTTAAATTTGTTGATCACGACATCTTTTGTTTCAGCCGATGGTAGTCGTTTAACACAACCAAATCAAAGAGAAATCCAGAATTATTAATTTCAAAACTTACAATATATTTATACATAATGTTTGAGATGGAGAAGGCCTGGTTGGACCGAGATGTAGGCTGTTCAATACCTGACCCATTCAAAGATGTTCTCGGTTCATCAATAACAACTGAAGTGTGATGCTTCCACGTGTTTTCCATTAATGTGGTAAGGCGAAGAGGGGTCAGTACAGAGGTCGATCTTGTCACTTAACCAAGGTTCAAACAAGACAATTTACAGTGTTTAGCAGCTTTTAAATTGGCACAAATAAGTATTCGTAAACATATACAGTTGACAAAATGTTTATTTGTACCCTTCAATTTTGGAATTTTATAGCAAAATAAAATAAGGTAACTAAGTTAAAATTGAAGAAATATATTCTAGTGAGGTAAAATAATAATAAAATATCAACAAAAAAAACAATCACATAAACTTTAGTTGATTAATGAATAATACTTTATAAAAACTATACAAAATGAGTATTTGTACACTTACTCAGTGACAAATTTTAAACATAATTATAATTATTTCATAGAAATTTAATACTTTGTATGTGCATTCCACTGGCTTTTAAAATTGCTTCAAGACGTCTTGGCATTGATTCTAATAACTTTTTGGTGGTTTCTTGATCTATTTCTTCCCAAGCTTTCATGAATGCTTCTTTCAAACTATTTATACTTGTAATATTTTTTTTTTCAAACTTGAGCATCCAATAGCATCTACAAATTTTCAATTGGATTTATATCCGGGGATTGTGGTGGAATTTCAAGGCGTCTTGGCGCATTATAAAGCAACCATGTTTTAGTAACTATCGCAGTGTGTTTTGGATCGTTATCTTGTTGGAATAAGAAAGTGTCTCCGATACCCAATTTTCTAACACTGTGTCTAATAAGTTATGCCGCAACACATCAATGTAACCTAACGCTATCACTTTTGTGTCAATAAAGTGTAATTTTCCAATTCCGCCATGAGCTGCACAGCCCCAAGCCATCACAGTTTCATCACCATGTTTCAGGGTCTGAAGTACATTTTTACTATCAAGGCCTGTTTCATTTTTTCGCCAGATTTTTCGGATACTAGGGAGTGAAAAACTTGCAAACTTATTCTCATCTGAAAAAATAACCTTTTCTCATCATGCAACTTATTCTCATCTGAAACTTATTCTCATCTGAAAAAATAACCTTTTTTCTAGAAGCCCGTCTGTTTGTCTTTGTATTTCATAGCAAATTCTAGAAGCTTCTTTCTATTAACTTCAGAGATCATTGGGTTTTTTTCTCGGAGTTCTGCCCTTTAAACCAGCACTATGTAACACATTTCTTATTGTTTGAGCGTTCACTCTAATGTTAGAAGATGCCAGAAAGTCATCTGCAATTTTCTGATCAAAAATTTGTGGTTTTATAATAGCTGCTTTAACAAAACTTCGTTTATTTCTTGAAGTTAATTTACTCGGGCCACCTGGCCTGCGTTCGTTTTCAACGAGTCCAGTATTTTTATATTTTCTTATGTTGTAAAGGGTAACTTAACCAACTTTTGAATTTCGCGATAAAATTTTCTACTTTTATTAAGGTAAACAATATGAGTTCTCATGTCTAAAGAGACTTCTTTTGATTTCATGGCCATTTCTCAAATTTTCATTCACTGTTAAAAAATAATCTTCAATATTTAATAAATAAAAATTATCCTTTTGGATATTTAACCATCATGTGAAAAATTGCATGAAATGATAGTAATACTTAACGGAGATATAGGTGTACAAATATACTTTTTTCAAGAAATTTTTCAAGTTTGTAAGATTTAGATTTTATTTTCAATTATTTCAAAATATTTTTTTCGTTTACTTAGAAATAAAAAACAAACTTACGCTCACACATAGGAAGGAATAAAATATCTGCTTCTATATTTTTAAACTTTAAAAAAAATGTGGTGTACAAATAATCATTTTGACTACTGTATATATCAAACATATATTTAGTATTTTTAAATAAACTCATTCTTGTAGTTGAATAATATAAAAGAACTCTCACATGTTAGCGAGATGTCACCTGAGAGATGAAATTTAATGTTAGATAAATGAGAGACTTTCAAGTGCTAGTAACATTGAATGATATGAAATTAATAACTGAAATAAAATTGCATTTTTAAAGAAAAAGTAGGATTCCGAGTAGAATCGGTAACCTTTTTTTTTTGGAAAAAAAATTGGTGGTAAATTTTAATTTCTGGTAACCCTATCTTTATATAACTTTTTTGTAGAGTTTTATTGTTAATCATATCTTGGCTTCAAAAAAAATCACCAAAGAATAAAAAGAGGCTATTTATTGAATAAAGGATTATAAATTTTTACCGAAAAGCAATTTCGTGATGATTGGAAGTGAGAATGCAGGAAAATAGACAGGAAAAGAAAAAAAAACCTGTACAAATGCCAACTTTATTTTTAAAACTAGAGTGAATAAATACAACAAAGAAATAGATAATAAATGAAGACTTGTCAGGAACTCGCATCATCAAAAGATGCTATCAACTTTTGCATAGATTCATATATTTCAAAGTTAAATAAATTTAAAATTATTATATATTGTAATAAGTTTTTATATAAGATCCTTCAAGCTTCATATAGCAATAATCAATATCACATTGTCTTAAATGAACCGCTGCTGTCATAAATTAACGATCAATCTCCAGATTTAAATTTGAATTTGCATTCTCGAAAAATTCTAAAATCGAATTATTTCGAAACCACATAAACAGTAACGCAAAATTAAAAATAAACTAGGATGATCACATTTAATTTTGCTTTATTTTAATTAGACATAAATAAAATAATAATGCAAAATTATTGTAAGTAAAATAGTAACTATGAATGACAACTTTACTTGTAACTATAAATATTACAAGTAAAATCAGAGTTTACATAACTCAAGAATCAAGTAAATTAAAATTTACGCCAAAAAATGGTCTAAGATGTATAACAAATTCTTTAAAATTCAACAAAATATTAAATATGTAAAATTAATTTTTATTTATTAAACTGAGTTATTTTTGAACAAAACGTTAACTAATTTAATTTGTTTTATAAGCATTTGCATTTTTTTTTTTTTTGGTACATGGAAACTAGAAATAAAAGTTGTTTCAATTCAATATGCTTTCTCAGATAATTTTTAATTTTTTTAACACATTATTTTTAAACTCAGCTTGTAAATTAGTTATTTAATGAAAATGGAATGATTGGAACTATGAATTCATATGCACAATAAAAGTGAACTGAAATGCTTAAAAATTTACTGATAGACAATTTTAAATTATTTTAACAAAATCAAATATATTTGCCTTTTTATACATATTTGGAACATTAAAAAACAAAAAAATTGGATGTCTATGAGAAATTGTTTCTCTTTCGCATTTAATAAAGAAGCCTTTTAACTATTCTTAAATAATGTTAAACATGAATATTAATCCTTTTCATAAATTAAAGTTGGTTTGAATTCATTAACTTTTAAGTCACTTTAATTATAGCAAATTTTACTCCTACTAAAATACAGTTCATGATCTCTTTATGAACTTCTAATTTATGATCTCTAATGTCCTTACGAAATAATGCCCTACCCTGACACCATAGATCCTGGTGCCTGAGCAGCTACCAGGCGCGTCGGCAGGTGGTAGATCGCAGACCGTCCTGTAGGAATGACAGGATAGCCTTGAATACAGAATCAGAGGCCGTGAACCAGCTCCCGTAAGCCCTGGTGTTATGCGACCCGTGTCTAGGGTTACTTGGCACCGCGGTAATGGTGTCTTAACGGAGCCTCTAGTTACCTGGCGAACTTCTAGAGCTCTTTTGCCTTGCCCAGTAACTCAGGTAATGCTGGGTGGACTCTTATATTACCTGAGCATATTAATTGTTATCTTCTGGCTGAAAAGACACAAGAAACAACTAACCTTTCTGCATTTGCAGGTGAAGCCTCTGAAGCAGACCTTGCTGAAAATGACAAGGGAACTCAGAGGCAATCTAATGAAGGGGCAGCAATGAATCCTTCACAGGAGGTAGAAGTGACCTCCAAACCATATTCTTCTGGTGAAAGTCAGGAAGCTATCGCTAGCATGACTGACTCTCTGACCAGAATCATCTGTGGATCATCAGCGAGGATTGCCCCTGAAATTCTAAGATGCTCTAGGCAGAAGATACGTTTCATCGTAGGCTTCATAACTGGGCACTACTATTTCAGAGAACACCTCCATAAAATGGGACTGTTTCAGAAAGACCCTATCTGCAGGAAATGTCATACGCAAGAGGAAACAGCCAAGCATATCATTTATGAATGCGAGGCTCTTGCCCTCCCTAGATTAACCACTTTAGGCATCATCTATACTAGAGAGTTAAACCTAGACTCCATTAAAGGGTTATCGGACTTTATTAATAAAGTGGGTGACCCGAGCAACTGGAACTAGGAAACATTGGGTTTGGAGTGAATAGTACAAAATGCTGATAAAAGCAGAGGTGCCCAATGACATACAAACCCAACTCTAAGAAGTAGAAGAAGAAGAAGACACCATAGATGCAATAATAATAATTTAACTCGCATTTACGAATTAAATTTCGCAAAATCTCATTTCTGTGAATTTTCGTTTCTGACAAATAGTTCTCTTTTATTTTTTCAGAATCTGATATTTTTTCAATTTCTCTTATGATTGGTTTTAATATAATGCTTAAGAATTCGATTCTTTCTTGAACAACAGCGCTCTGGCCGTAATGGAACTAAATCGAAGACTCAGGGATTAAGGAAGAATTGTGGTGCCGAATTCAACTTCTGCGTTTCCCGTACCTAAGAACACAAAGAGGGGAAAAATTCTTCTCTTCCACCCACACGTTAAAAGATGTAAAGGGGGAAAAACCCTTTACAAAATTTTTACCATCTTGTTCTGTAATTGGTTTCGTTTCATTTGAACAACCCAATTGAGGCAGTCGAGGGAGATCGAGCCGAATCTATTGAGTATTTGTCGCAGTTGAAGAAAAGATGTCTTTATCAGTTTAATTCTAAAATTAATTCTAAAAGTGGACGAAACATTATTAAAGAGACGAATTGCCAAAAAATATGGAATTCCAAAAAACAACCTCTCGACAGTTTTAAGAACTCGGAAAAAATTTGAAAAAGGAAATAAAACCAGGGAAAGTGTATTTACTATAAGTAAAAATCTTATTTTACACGTGTTTCTTATATTATATTCTAAATAATTTTTTCTAATAGTATTTTAATTATAAAGAAAAAATGTTTTAGTAAAAAAAATCACAGATCTTATTAATATTCTATTGTATTATTTTTCAAATTAAGATATGTTTTACCGGTTGCTAAAAGTTCGTACAAACGAGCATCTATACTATACTTAGATTATAAAACACAAGTATAAATTATCTTGCATTTTACGTGCATTTAATAGAAGATTTAGGAGAATAGAATTCCATCATGCTTGGATTATTACAGCATAAATTCCATAATTTGAAATATTCAATTTTCAATGCAATTTATAAAAATATATTTATATAAATATCGTTTATACTTCAAAAACTAAAATTATTTAAGGTAATTGCTTATGCTTGTAACCTTTTTTTTAAAAAAGGATTCAACTTTTTTAAAAATAGAATTTTTTAAACAAATACTTTTAAAACATTTTTAAAAATATTTTAATGACATAATGAATATAAGTTTAATTTCATTTCAGTAAAATTTTTTAAAAAATTGAGAAAACAAACTATTATGTTAGAAATACGCAAAATAATTTCATATTTTTAACATAATATAATTTTATTTAATTTTTAATTAACTTTAATCAAACTAATAACAAATAATTTATAATTTTTTGTTTAATTTGGAATTGCAATATTTTCAAACTGAGCCTAATATTAAAAAAAAGTAATAGATAATTATTCAAACACTAATTTATGTATTTTCTCAAATTTTATCATTTTAATCTTATAAAATATTTAATTATGAAATTTTTCAACTATTAAAATTATTAGTCCATTCTTTAATTATTACTCTTTGACAAAGTTCTTTTAAAACAAAATACCCTAAAAATATTTACTTTCCAATGGTTAAATACTGACCGATACTTTTTTTTAAGTTCTCTTCATCTTTTTTATTATAATTATTACTTACGCAGTAATAATTAAACTATAATTTTTTTAAAAAATTAATTAAATAAAGATAAAATATTTTGGAAAGAATTATGTATGAGTAGGTATTTTCACCTTAAAATACGTATTTAATATAGTCTTATATAACAATAAACTTTGTATTTTGTTTCGATTTATTCAACTGCTACAAATTATGCAAAAAAACGACTTCAGAGTTTGGGAGATAATATCAACATTTATATTAAAACTATCTCTTGCACCTAAGAAAGCCAATAGAACTAAAATCTTGAAACTATGCTTTGTGGTTAAAAAATTATGGAAGGTGCTATTATTTTATCGTTTAGTGAAATGAATTTGTAACAATACATGATTCAATAGCTTATTTCAATTGAGTTTACCACGAATGATGATGAAGAATTCCAGAAAATGTAATGACTTCACTTCATTCATCATTTAGAACAATTAAAATGAATAAAAAAGTCCTCTTCTATGAACAATTATGACCTCTCTCTTAAATTAAGAAAAAAAAATGTTATAATTGGCGGTTTCACGCCCACAAGCAATAAAAATCATCGCCAAGTGTTGAAACTTTCCGACAGTCTGACAAACACTTAATGGATTAAGTGCTGGTTTCGCAGAGAAAGAGGTAATTGTCGTTATCAACGGTAGCTTATTGCTTAGAAAACCCCTCGTGACACTTTCAATCTCTTCTCATATTTCATTGGATGAAAAAGAATCGCAAATTATACGTTAGCAATGCAAAATGGTTTTCAGATTACATGCATAAGCAATATAAAATAGTTGAGAAAGAAAATTATACGTTATTTTTTAAAAAATAGTTTTATTTTGACTCAATGTTTATTAATTTGTTCATGTTTGATTCAATAACGATATTTATAATAAACGTAAATTAACATATTCGCATTTTTGATACAGACAAAGCTTTAATGTCTTGATATTTCCGTGGTATATTTATATTTTTAAACTTAAAATTTCGTTTTCTATAATGATAGATAAAATCGAAATTGTAAACGAATTTAAATAACTATTAATTTATTCAATTTTAAAATTTATGATAATATTATCATCAAATTATTTCAATCGAATTTGTAAAGTAAAACATTTATAAGAAGAAAATTATGCATAGTAAATATTCCCTTATTCCACGAACCTGAAATTACATATATAAATTTAGTCTTTATTTTATAAATAATAGTTTTAAATTAATAAATAAAAAAATATAATGTTAAATATATATCCCTTTGAATGATTAAGTACAAGTTTTTATAGAAGACTTTTTTGTTAATCATTTTTGTAAAACTCTATAGATTCTAACACGATTATAAATATAGTTTTCCCGAATAAGAGACAAAATAAAAAAACTGTATATAAGTCAATTATTCATACAATCTTTTATTACAGGAAACGTGTTACATTAGTGAAATGTTATCACATTTGACTCATAATTTAATAATAATATACTTGAAATAAAAATTTTTTCAATTTTACATTACTATAATGTAAAAATGGTGTACAATAATTGAGATTGGATGAATAATGTATTTGGTTCGAATTTAAATGGTTATAACAAAAAAAAAATTATTTAAAAAATGTCTACAATTTTTAGAGGGTATTTTTTCTATTTCAGTTTTATAACATTCCATCAATGTTTAAACAAATAAATTTCAGCCATCTTTAATAGCTCTAATAATCTGAGTGACAATTTAGTAATTAAAAAAAATATCCCTGCCAAGTGTCTAAGAGTCAGCAATTTAGAAACTCGTGGAAGCCATTTCTAACTTCCTTGTTGAAAGAGAAAATTACTTCATAAAGATGCAGTTGAGAATGAACCAAAAAATTGAATTCGGAAGGGTTAAGTCTGGCTTGCATGGGGGCTGAGAAACAATCATTACAATGCATCCTATCGGCACTGTCTTAATAGATTAACACTTTCAGAATAACACAACAGATGGCTCTATTTACAGTCCATCCATTTTTCAAGAATATATTACTTCTCAGTGGCACAATTTGATCATTTTTTCATAAATTAGGAACTGCCGATTTATAATTGATCTAAGAATTTAATTTATATTACATATTGAAAACATTTTGCGATTCAAATAAACTTTGAATGTGCAAGATATTGCTAGATCTTTTGTTGATTCATAAATGCGTAACAGGAGAAGTTAGGCAATGGTGCCACCACTTTTGATGAACCATTTACGATACTGCGAAACATACAGGACTATCACGTAGATTTCGGTAAATTTAGATATTAAGCAGCAAAATTCATTACTTATTAGATAGTTCAACAAAACCCACTTTTACATACATGGAAAATATTTTCCCTAAATACTTTTTATAGGAGAAATATAAAATCATTTCTCTCTTCCTCTCTCATGATTTCCTAACACTTAGTTGAAACAACGATTTTAATTTTAATAAAAAAATAGAAACAAAAGAAAATTAACTTATTTTTATATTAATGAAGTCTTATGTTGAGAGTAAATATTAATATCAAAAACAAATTATCAAAATACATAATAATACGAACATGATTAAATAGTTTTCTTTCTTTTGCTAATTCTCTCAAAAACATTAAACAATAAGATAACCTACAGATACACTACCCGACATTGAAAACGAACATAGGATAAGATATGGTGGTGGTGGGACTAATCCCCATCATGTCTAGTTCCACTAGACCAGATCCATGATATCATAGACAGTCAAAAAGTCCAAAAGCAGATGTGGACTTTTCACAGCCTCTTCACGAGAAAACCCCAAGCACTTGAAGTTGTGTTGCGGGCAAAACGGAGCATTGTCGCACTTGGGGCATGATGGGTATTTTCTTACACCGTCCTCAAAGATCATACACTTCAAGTGGCCAGTAGAAAGTCGAGACAGTGTCGTCTGATGTACTCTGGAGCCTTTAAATGTTGTGGCGGCTCCAGGATGTCTTTGGAAGTGCCAAGGGTGAGCAGGAGGGTCAGCCCAGGTTTTAGAAGTCAGTTGTTTAGCAATGGAAGAGACCTATGATGGTGTTAGTGCCATGCGATCTTCCGGGTTCAAAAAAATAAGATTTAAGGTGAGGAACTGGCAGAGTGGGCAATATTTATGCTCTTATTGCTGCTTTGAAAATAATCGTTGAAAGTTTGTTCCTGTTGCAAAGGACGACTGTAACTGCGGAGAACGCCAGGCCATTGTCGAGGGAGTCAGTTCCAACAGACAGACGAGTTTACAAGAGACATGGTGATCGGACTGAGAAGGACAGGTTGATCCTTAGGACCAATCGCAATAGGCACACGCCTGGACGCCTTCACAGTGCACCGGTCGTGGCGAAAATGGTTGGAATAAGGAACTGTGGAACGTTAGCGGTACTGATACTCTGTGTGCTGATACTCTGGCTACTCTAGCACGTGTGCTGATACACTGGACGGTGCAGCCAGAGTATCAGCACACGTGAACCTACGCGTTTGAAGAGCTATTGCGTACGATTCCAGCTCACCTCTAGTTCGTATTCATATCACTATGACAGCCCAACGTTACGTGGATGATGTGCTGTAGCCGGTGACTCCTACCTTCCTAGTTTCAGGGAGTGCCCTTTATCAGCAGGATGACGTCCAACCGTACATTGCTCGCATCAGCAAATAAGCCGAACAAGGTGTACAGCTGCAAATTTGGTCACCATGCTTGCCAGATCTCTCACCAATCAAACACGTTTGGGATATGATTAGATACCATTTACAGACCCTGCCTCCTTCAGAAGATTAATTTTCGCAAATGGTTGGCAGGAAATGGCGAGCCATCCATACACCCTGTGCCTAGTCGTGTATCGCCGTCCACTGTGGGCCAACTGAGCCGACCCTGTTATCACTCTGTGTTATGCACATCATTTCGAAATGCAGATCACTTATCGTTCGTAGCTTTCTCTCTCTGTTAGCCGAGTTTCTTTTCACTTTCAGACAACCCCTTCTTGGAATTGCATTTTCAATGTCTGGCAGTGATTATAAATAAAAAAGCAGTACAGATTTTCTATTTTTATACTATTTTAGAAAATGCATGAATTTTTATGATGGCAAAAAAATTTCAATATAACTAATCTCTTAAAGAAATGAGACTTTCCCAAAAGATAGAAATGAATATTAAATAAAAACATTTTCCAATATATATTCAAGTTACTTATTACAAAGCTAAGTTGAAAGAGTAAAAAATGTAAAATTTTCTGGAAGAAAACCTTTTGCTCCATTTAATTTTCAACTGATTTGTTTAAAAGTTAACAATAGAAGAATATAAATATTATTTTCAATATTTTAATGAGCAGCTTTTAAAAGAAATAAAAATTCTAAAATTGCAAAAAATACATTTTTTTATTATCCACATATGTACATGTAATTTATTTATTTTTTATATTTTATATCATTCTTTCCAGTATAATTCTAGTTAAATTTAATTAAATTTCTAATTAAATACACAAAATAATTATCTATTTTAGTATGTTACAAATTTTAAATTTGAATCAAAATTCTATCATAACTTTTTTGACTTGTAAGAAACTGAATATATTACGAGTTACTGAAGATGAAAATGCGTAGTTAATAAGTTATAAATTATTCATTAAAAAAACCTTAATTTATAGCAAATTAACAAAAAGACATTTTGTGAATTTGTTTTTCAGATAGTTATTTAAATCAAAGTTTAAAATTTTAATAAAAAGAATTTAAGCAACAAAGGAAAATTAGCTTATTTTGAAATTTATAAAATTTCCCATACGCCAAATATTAATATTCAAACCAAATAATTTATATACTTAATAATGCAAATATAAACATAATGTACGGTGCTCTCGATTTTGTTTTAAGTTATGGCTTAGAAATAAGTACATATGTATTGTCTTTAAATTATGTTGCATTCCATTCCCTTCTAAACTTATCCGACCAAGAAATATAAATTAAATGAAATGTTAATAATTACGGATCCCTTTCATATTATTTTTAAAATCAATATTTTGACAGATTAAATTAAAAAATATTCCTAATTTTTAGTAATCCAGCTATCAAATTAAATATTACACAAAAAATTTATATTATACACAAATACACATGCATCAACAAATATTTGTCACTATAACAATCATCAGTTCGATTCTATCCCGCAGACAAATACGAGGGTTACTCTGAAATCTTTGAGATACGCGAAGACGAGAATGTACAAAATAAAAATAACGGGTTAATTTTAAAGTACAAAATATTTTAACACAGAAGACGGTTTTTTACTGACTTACTTCAACTTGTTTAGCGTGGAATAAATTTTAAACAGAAGAGAAAATGAAAAAGTAGTTTGCCATTGGGTTCCCCATAATCTAACTGAAGATCAAAAAGAGGAGCGTGTCAGAATCAGTAAAAAAACTCTTAATATGCTGAATGATGGTGGCCACCGCATCATTTCTAAAATTGTAACAGGTGATGAAACGTACATACCGTTTTTTGACGTTCCAACACGTCAAGAAAGCAAAGTATGGGTCTTTGAAGAGGATCTCACGCCGACAATGGTGAAAAAACAACGCGCACTGAAAAAAGTGATGCATGCCGTTTTCTTCAGAAGTACGGAATGGGTCAAAGCCATCCAGTTGGAAGGACAGAAGACAGTAACAGCAAACTGGTATACCACTCAATGTCTTCCAGAAATTCTACAAGAACTGAATGTTAGGGGACTAATGCTTCACCATGACAATGCATCTTCACATAGAGCCGGACTAACAGTTGAGTTTCTTAAACAGAAACAAATTAAAGTGATCGAACATCCACCGTATTCACCTGATCTAGCTATGTGCGACTTTAGGTTATTCTTTAATCTAAAAAAGAACTTACGTGGACGTCGTTTTCATTCAGAAGAAGAGATTGATGTGGCTATAAATGCATTTTTTTCATCTTTTCGTAGAAATGAATGGCTTAAGGCATTTAATCTGTGGAAAATTCGTCTACAAAAGTGCATTGATGCTGTAGGAGACTACTTTGAACACACCTAAAATTTTGTAAGTATAACTTTAAAAACCTAGTTGTATCTCAAAAATTTCTGAGTGACCCTCGTATGTCGTATTTTTCCCCCCAAATGATTCGTGAGGTTTTGTTATGGAAATAAAGTGTCTTTAATTTAAAAACGGATTAAATGCAATCATTGTAATAAATTTTGGAGCTCACTTGTAATTTTTCCAGAACTTTTTCATGTTGCTGATACAAGTCAGTTGCTTCCTGAAGATTTGATCCAATGTCTGTCATCCCTGGAAACATTTCTTGAATTTTTAACTGAATCCATTCTTTGCTCTAAAAATGAACAAACAACATCTAAACGAATTGCAATAACATTATATCTTATAAAAAACAAAATAAATTTTATAAAGTGCACAAATTTTGAAAACTAAAAAAAAAAAAAAACACTGGAATCTTTGATAAATAAATATTTTAAAGAATTTCTCTCACATTTAATTTTAAAATATGGAAATTCTAATTTATAAAACCGCTTCGCAATAACTTTTTCATGAATAAATTTTACAGAAATAGAACCTTTTGAATGAAAATTTATTTTTCCCCTGTATATGTTTTGAACTTCAATTTACAATTTTTTTGTGATATAAATTTACTCTAATGCTACACTTAAAATAAGCAATTTAAATGAATCAAGTTTTGGAAAAACCAAAACAGAAAGGTAATAATAAGGTTGAATATATACAAATACGAGTTAAATTAATAAACGCATTTAAAACTAACTAATACAAAGAAAATTATTGCTAAAATTGTAATAATGAATTTATTACAAATTTAAATGCGTTTTTAGTATAATATTTTATGCTTTATTATAAGTACGTAATTTCTTTCCAAATATTAATGAAAAATTAAATACTTGAATAATAAAAGGAAAATCATTCGTTATTTTTGATTTTCCCCCAAATTATGAAATATATATTCTGAGAAGCCCATAGATATTTAATATGATTTATTCAATGCCTAACATAACTGTTTATGGTGTTGTTGTTTTTCATCTCGTTGAATAGCACATTCCATGAGCCCATTCACCTTGAAGAAGTCCATTACCGACAGGGTACCTTGAACCAGCTTCTGCATGGTTAGACCCAGACAAGATAAAAAGTGAACAGGAAAGGCTTGTCCTCTGAAGAAGCACTTAGTACAACTTTTGAAGTGTTTATTACCACCAATAAAAGTTATTGATGATGGATAAGCACTAAGAAATCGGGTAGGAGCAATTTGGTCTTGCCTACTGACACCGAATCAAGGAGGGGACAGAGCACTTTCTCTCTTACCATGAATGGGAGCATGTAAATGGACTCACTATTTGCCTTATATTTAGAAAACAGCTCCAAGATAGGCTAAGTAACTGTTGCCTCACCAGCTCTAGATATTCCTTAATTAATAACTGTTTATTTTTTAACAATGAAAACGTTTCACAAATATTTATATCTTATCAGTTGTGGTAGCTAATTTGCTATTATACAATATTTCAGGAAGTTATATTTTCATCGAAAAATTAAATGACATTGTATATTGGCCTTTAATATGTAATGAATCTAAGAAGTTAGTGCGCTTGATTTTTTACAGAGCAGTAGATAAATTATTCATCAAGTTTCATTAATAAATCGCCAGCTAATCTCTTGTCCGTGGCACAAGATTCAGAAGAGAAATGTGTCAAATTTCAGCTTTGCTATTTGATTATGATATTAAATTTAAAAGATATTGTTGCATCAAGATACTTTTCTTATAAGTCTCAATCCATATGATTTATAACAGCCTAGCAAAAATTCCTTTTCTGCGACATTTCTTCTCGATATCACGATGAAAAGTACTTGAATCCTTGTTGTTGTTAGTGTTTGTTTTAAGAACACTGTGATTGACAATAAATCTAACAGGGACTGCAAATTTGATGTGAAATTATTTACATAATCTGCTGTTAGTATATATTTTTTAATGATTTATCATTAAAATAGGTTGTTGATTTTTTTTTTTTAAAGAAACCATAGAACAGATTAAGTAAGTTAATCTAACTTATTTAATCCTTCCTTTAAATAAAATAAATCGTCCCGCTTTTGTATTTCTTATCAAAGTTAATCTAATATATTTCAGAATTGTAATCAATTATATACTCGATCAATGATTTGTTAAACAAGCTGCACCCAAAATAACGAAGAAATTTTGCATTAAAAATAATGCCAAACTACTTAAACTTTAAATAATTGATAATGCATTAAAACCTAAAAAAGTATTTTTTTCCTTTTGTGCTAGAAATATGTTAGCAAAAACAGTATTCATTTCTAGAGAGGAATTCAAAATGTGTGCACTAGAAGCTAAATTCTGTGTACCAGCTAATGCATTTCAAATATTTTTTAAATTGCTAAATGTTTTTATAGTTGAGATATAATTATATAAAAAATAATATTATTTGTATTTATTTACTAATAATATTAATTTACTTACACACATAATATTATATAATATACTTATATAATACTTATATTTTATATTCATTCATTGTCATGTGCCAGCTAGGCTGGCAACATGGGGTGCGCTGCTCCACTTTTCCAACTGAACCCTATTTTGGTGTGGAGTCCGTTTTCCTCAGTACACACATGCCATAGGGACTCGTTTATAGGGTAGGTAATCATTCATACCTCATTCATACAAGGAAAGGAGAAAGACAGGATTGACAGAGAGAGAAAGTACATCCATGCCCGAACCGGGATTCGAACCCAGGATCTCCTTATCCGTAGTCAGGCACGCTGACCACTAGACAAGTTGGTCGGTTATATTTTATATAAGTATATTATATAATCTTATTAAACTTATATAACATTGGTGTTAATATTAATGCAAAATACTGATACCATAATGAATAATAAATGTAAGCAAATTTAATGTTAGCGTTTTATATTGATTATAATAATTCAAAAGAGTTGAAAAAATTATTTTGAACCAGAAAATAAAGTTTGATTTTAAGCATACAGAAGACCATAGTCGATAGATCCAAAAGATATTAATTTTAAAAAAAATCCTTGCTCAGGTGTCGACTTGGTCACTTTATCGCCGAGTTGGCAGCCGAGTGGTTAGCGCTCTTGCCTTCGAGTTAACGTTCGTGGATTTGAATCGCACCTTTAGCATGGATGTTTGTGAGGGTTCGGAGTTCATTTTAAGCCGTAGGTCCCGATCTAATTAGCAGTCGAGTGCGAAAAATAATCGTTGATCGGCAAACAAACAAACAAACACATCACTTCATCGCACTCGCTAAAACTTTCGATAAGATCGGGAGTTGACACGCACATTTTGTGGCGGTTCCAACAGACATAACAGGTAAGTTACGCAGGAAAGGTTGCTTAAAACCTGTTGAACTTAAAGAAAAGATTTAAAATATTAGGAAGTAATTTATTTTTACCCTAAAACTTTTAAAAAAAAGGATTTCGCATCAATTTTAATAACATTCTACACCATATTTCCTAGTCAAGTGAATTGCAAAACTTCTACACCAAAAGTTTAAATAGGAACATTTAGAGAACATCTTTTAAAATTGTAATATATATATATTTAAAGAATAAACATTAAAATACTGTCCCTGACAAAAAATATTTTAAATTTCTCTGAAAAATATTTTTTAAATCAAAAATATTTTAATCAAAATTAGACCAGTGTTCAATATAAAAACTATCGTGGCTGAGTGGTCAAAGTATCACTCCGCTAATCGCTTGAGAGCGTAGGAGTGTGGGTTCGATTCCCACCGTGGCCCTGAGTGTTTTCTTCGTTATTCTTCTGTGGTTGTACATCTGTCAGTGTGCTATTTGTCCTATTATCGACGAAGAGTTACAAGCGGATCTCAAGAACCAAGCATACAAGTCTGAATATATGTAATGTAATAAAAAAAATAAAAAATAATAAAATAATAAAAACCATCCAGTTACATAAAAATATTGTATTTATTAAAATGTTGGTATTTAGATAAGAGTTCATAAGACGCTGAAATACAATGCGACGATTGGGTAAAGGCGTTGTTCTCACTATCGTAAGATATAGAGTTCGAATCCCGACTTTACAGAAGTTCCGTCGCGTTTACTAAACGAGATTGGGACACGTTTGATAAGTCGTGGTAACAATGAATTTATACCTGGGATTGCAGGTCAAGTAATTGGACAAGTCTCCTGCTTGTGGTCGCCGGTTCTAAATGACGAAGACTCACCCCTAGCTTTTCCTCCTAACTGTTAGAGCCCAACTCTGAATTTGTTACAAGACAGTAAGATCGTGCAACAATAGTACTTAGAAATAGAGTGCAATTAGTTAAATTGCGATTGCTGTGAACTTCTAATGAGTCTTGAGATATAAAATTAAATTAAAATAATAAATGGAAACTATGCCCCAAAACTCAATAAATATCTGTCCCCAGTAAAGTCAGTATAAAATTCCACTTGTAGCAAAACATTGCAACATTAAAAATTCAGACAAACAAGCATTCCCTTCGAATAGGAATTTGGTTGTGAGGAGCTTTCGACACTTATTGCACTCATATTTACTGATCGTTGACGCAAACAGTTAACTTTAGAATGGGGGTATAAAGTTATTTTCAGAATGTTGTTTCCCTCTTTCTTGATTTTTTCTTTAAATAATTACTCCTAAAATTATAAATTTAAAATACATTTATGTATTTTAAATTATTTATTTTTGCAAATAAATGCCCCAAAATTGTTTTGATTACACAGGGTGATCTTTTTTAAAGTGACAGTGTTTGGAGCACCCTGTAGCGCGATCTAATATAGCCGAAATGACGCCAAACTTGGTATTTAGACTAATCAAGACGCGGGAAAAAAATTCCGTGAAAAAAAGATTTATTTCCAAAAATCGTCGCTAGGGCATTTTATGGCGCTTTACAATGTATAAAATGTGAAAAAAGAAAAATACTAACACATACAATCGTATAGTTAATTTATTAATGTTTATTTACTACATCAACTTCCCAGATGAGGAATTAGACCACATTCCATGTGAGCACCGTTCTCAGAAGTAACATCGTGCATTCTGCGCACTACGTTCCCCACAGCCGTACATAACATGCCACGAGGAATATTCCGCACAGTCTTCGATATGTTGTCCTTTAGAATAGACAAATTTGATACTCCGCCAACATAAACGCACGTTCCGGTAATGTGAGAGGCATGGCCTTTACTTTCCTTTACTTCAGCTGAGATTATTTGTCGGAGCTGCCCACTACTTGCTTTTATAGCCCTTATTGCAGGCACTGTCATTGCACAACATTTGCATTTTTCTTTGAAACCCTTTTTATGATAATTCTAATTATTGTAAACTACAGCAGCGCCATAAAATACCCTACCGGCGACTTTTGAAACTAAAAAAATTTTTTTACGGAATTTCCCCCCCCCATGTTTTAATTAGTCTAAATACCAAGTTTGGTGTCATTTAGGCTATTAGATCGCGCTACAGGACGCTCCAAACACTGTCACTTTAAAAAAAATCACCCTGTATATGTTCTATTTCTTAATATTCTCATTAGACATGCATTGCAGAACAACATGAAACGATTTGGCGTCATTTTGGCGTTATTTGCGCTGACTATTCATTTCCATGAATCCCATCGCATCATAATAACGCAAATATTACGGATGATACTTTATCTATGATTTTTTTTATTATTAATATTTTACCTTGTGAAACAATACATCATAAGCGAATAGAATGTCCATCTAACATATTCTTTAACTCTGAGTCTCGAGAAGCAAATAGTAGCGACAAAACTAGATGACCTAACAGTTAAGCTAATATAATATAAGTGAGTCCGGGAATCCTAGTAAAAAAATGCGTAAGTAGTTTTAGGGCACGGTTTGAAAAAATAATACTAAAATTTAATTAATAATTGTAATTAAATTTTAAAAATAATGATTAATTTTTTCTAGTGCTATTTATAGTTCGCTACTTTATAACACGAAATGAAGACACGCGTCAGGAAAAGCCAATCGAGTCACTGCTTCCCAATGTCCTTCTGTAACGCTCAGTACTTCTTGTGAAAGAAATGGATGCATTTTAATAGCAATCAAAAGTGTATTTATAAACCATAAATTGGCTGTTTCTTTCATTCCAGTTGAGATCCTGAGTACGCCAACTGTATTACGATTCTCATTGGTTTAAAATATCCATGACGTCAGATTATCATGTTAGAATTCTTATATCAAATTCTCTTTTTTAAGAATCTCTAATTTACTATTTAGTAGAAAGTTGCTGACATGATCCAACACATTAATGAAAATCGACAATATTAATAATCATTTATGAACTAAAATTATGAAAAATCTACTTTTAGTGGTCATGTTTTTATGCATTTGTCGTTTGTGCTTACTTTTTAACATCTGATTTAATTTTTAACCTTAAAGTGGATGTTTCTTTATTTCAGTTGAGATCATGTTTTCTCCATTTCATTACAGTTCTGTTGGTTTTAGAATACCCATGACGTCAGATGACATTTCCTCTACATCGCATTGTATTGAGACGGCGTCGTAAGCCCGACTTGTCGACGAATTTGCTGCCTGCGTTCAAAAAACATTCTTCGAGTGGCAGCAAACAAGGCGAAGTTCACCATCGAATGTCTGAGAATAGTGTCCAAGTTCATTTTGTTAATAAAACCATTTATTATATAAAGACCAAAACATCGGTTTGAGAAACCGTTTTCCATTGATTCAATCTATTAATTGGACAATAAAACAGCAGAAAAAGCAAAATGAAAAGGGCATGATAAAATGTCCACATTATCGTTAGTTTAAATTGGCCAGGATAATTTAAATTTAAAAAAATTCTTTTATTAATAAAATCCTAAGGTTAGGTTATGACTTTTTGGAGCTTTACAGTCGTAGGCTTATAAGTAGTAAGATTAAGTATCGAGTGAGATAAAGTTTTGAATGGAAACCAAACAAAAACTGGAGGATTGATGATTTTTTAAAAAGCTGATTAAAAATCAATGCGATGAATCCTAAACGATGAAGATAAGCAAAGCGTTTGATTGCCAAATCAAGGGGAAATTAGGCCATCTGGAAAAACAAAGATGAGAAAAAATCAGAGCCTTTTAATTTGTTTCAAAAATGAAATGGTTGCGTCAGTTTTCTCTCGAGGATTCGTTGACAAATCTAAGACCCAAGAGAAGGAAAGAGCTCCGATACCAAGTTTTTCGCTTAAAGAATTTCCCTTGCTTGATCATATCGAAGACACGATGGCATTATGTGATCCATGGTTTCTCTTTCTCCACAAAAGCATTTATCCGCTGATCAAAGTCTGAATTTATGTTATTTAGCATTTGTTGGATAAGATCTAGTTCTAACTCTAGCTAGCCACACTTCTTCGAGGCGCGAGTTAATATAATTGCGGTTCATTTTCGTGATAGAAGACATGTGTGAAAAGTTAAAAGCTTATTTACTTTTATTCCATTCGTTATTACTATAATTGATACAAATGCTTCTTATATTATGGATAAGGTCTTCAGGTGAAATCGAGTGGAGAAAGAATTCTAAATTAATAATTGCAATATTTTTTAACAAACTCTTTTGAATCTTTTGATTATTGCCTTGTTTACGTCAACATTAAAAATTTTCTTTTAATTAATATTGCTGAAATAATAAAAAGTAAATTTGTAAAAACATAGCCTCAAAGTTCGTTGAATTTCTTAAAAAAATTTTTTTTCTTTGTTTGTGACGTATACAAAATAATAAGAAAAGAGTAATAAAATTATTAATAAAATATAAATAAAAGTTATACTGTATGCAACATTTATTTGGTTCAATGAGAAGGGTGGAATTGGTGCAGCAGCCCTAGACCTTAAAATAAGACTAAGCAGGGACTTCCACCCAAGCACAGTTAGCTACAAGCAAATATCCGAAGCAAAGAGGGTGGGGGGGTACTTAACCCCGTCAGCGGTGAAAAAGCAAAGGTTTCTCCGATTACGGTTACGTGGGGAAGGACAGTGGACTACAGATGATTGTGAGTGAGGGGGGGTTCCGGGTTTGTGCAGATCCGGGAGTTGACTTTCGCCTCAGTTGCACTCCCATCAAACTCTTACTGTACCCCTGGGGGTGCGCGTACCTCATTTCGAGAAACATTGGAGTAGTGCCTGAAAGCCATTTTTAGGCATTTCAATATCCACCACGTAAATTGCCTTTTGACAACACTTTGTATGGATGGAAGTTTCTGTAAAGCGTCGAATAGAGGGCGCTACTACCGTGGAGATCTAGAAAACTTCCTGCTTACTATTCGATTATTGTCTTATACCATCGTGCTTGTTTTCTGTAGTTTCCATTGCCTTTGAGAAATATTCAATTAAAAGTAATTATCCTAAAAAAATTTTTGAAATGCCGAAAGTAAATAAAGGTACTACAAGTAGTTGTTGCGAAGCATTTGGTAGCAATATGCGAGCTGGAACATATATACCTTCGCAAGTGAAAATGTTCCAATTTCCGAAGGAACCCAATTTACAATCCTTAATTTAATTAGCTATATATTAAATTAACTCTTAAAAATAAGACTTGAATTTTAATTGCAATAAAAACCGAAATTTGTTTAAAAAATATTAATAAACAACAAGTAAATAAACACATTATAACAATTTTGTTCTATTCATTATTGATACCAAATCATATATTCTAGCATGAGCAAGAAAATTTTAATAAAATTTTTAATACTATAAATGAAAGCATAAATAATACCTTGCTTAACATTTGAAATGATTTATCAATCGCGCGCAAAATAAATTTCCTGAAATTTTGGAATAAATGCATAAAATTAAAAATTAGTTAAAGAAGAAAATGATAACATACATATATAGTGAATAATGAACAGTTGAGATAAATAATAACAAGAGTTAGAATGTGGGTTACACTATATCATTCATCAACAATTGATCCTAATATCGCCAATAAGAGCGATTCCCCGCCAAATATGGTAATCCATCAGGATTATTTAAATAAAAATTTTAAATTTACGGGATCACCACTGATTGCACTCTTATTAAAAATTATGATTTTAACGGATAAAATAAAAAAATTCGAAAACAGAAATAAATACCTAATAGTATTTGAATAAAAAAATTTGCGATTGCATTGATTTTCAATGGGAAGAGAGAAAACCGGAAGTATTTGAGATGGCTTCCGGGCAACTGAGGTTAGTTTTTATTTACATTGATAACTCCATCCGTAGACAGTGGGTCGTATTCCCCTATTGTAAGGGTGGAAACCCGGAAAACTTTTAAGAGTCTACCCCGTTAGATATGCATTCAGAAGGTAAAAGTGCTAAATCCATATCTCTTTGTTCAATAGTATCTAGGCTGAATCTGGGATCTCGTGCTCCGAAGAATTCTATTCAGCCACTGGACAACAGTACGAGGGAGGAAGGGACCGCTAGCAAAAACCCCTTCAGTTACGATGTTATGAAGTATTAAAGATGGGAACCCTTTCATCAGTACTCCATCGGCGGCATGCTTGAAAAATCGCAAACAAGTTCCGGCAATGGAATTGAATTTAAACTTTTCAAAACCAGAAAAAAATGACTTTTTTTTAAGAATTAAATGAGAATGCAGAAAGAAAATTGTATCGTATGCAATATATATTTTACTTTACCCTTTGCAGTTAAATACAGAACACAATTTTAAAAGGCGGGAACAAGTTACAATCTATTATTTATTATTTACACAAGTATTTACAATCTATTATTTATTATTTGCAATTTATTATAACAAGTTACAATCTATTATTACAAATATAATAATAAATTATATTTGACGAGCAGAATTTCAATGTGTGTATAGTCATAACCAGTATCTTGCGGACATGAAATCTGGATCAGTTACGGTTTCAATTAATTATAAATGTTGAAGTTGAAATTTCGAAGACAAATTTAAAATCAATTTCAGCCTATGTCTTAAGTTAATCAGCGACCAAAGCCATGACGTAAGTTTCATCTCAATCCGTGCATCTGTCATAAATTCAAAACCGGACAAAAACCTTAGACGTCATTATAAAATAAGAATTTATTTATATAAAATATAAACCTGTTATTACTTTGAAATTTCTTGAAAATAAAAGAAAAGTGTGTTCTGCACCAATTTCTCAGTTTCATTTATTAACAATTACAATTTATTTAAATATAAAAATAATTAAAATAGCATTTTCCTTCGTTGACGAAAAAAATAATGGAGTAAATATAATCTGTCAGCAAATAGTTTCACCTTATAAAATGACAACGGAAAAAAATTACGTTTTTTTTTTATTTTTTGTGAAAAAAAAGTTCTCATAATCGATTTGGATCAAATGATGTCTGATTCCAATGAGTGTTCTAATTGGACTTCTGATGGGTAATTAATAAATGATGAAAACACATGCACAGGACAATGCACTTTATTGAAAATCTACTTCCTCATTGGATTCGATCCATAAAAAGAAACAAGAAAAACAACTCCCATCATAATAAAAAACAATCGTCGCTTCGTTTGATTTAAATAGCAATAAAACACAAGAACAATCCTTTGGATTGCGCAATCGGCTGGAAATAGCCTGGCTCCACGCGAGATTCGAAGTGATATTTATAGCAGAAGATGTTGAGGTAGAGGTAGAGAAGCGGCTAAAAAGCGAGCATGTTGTGGGAAGTTGCTAATATGCAAGGCAGGCGAAAAATCCTTCTTCAAAAGTTGCAATGTGGGGTGTATATAAATAGGACGAGCTTCAAGGGGACAAAGAGTGACAGGAGCAGCTTTTCTTTCTCAGAAATATACCTCAATAGCTTGAGAAACTCGGTATCTTTTCCCACAAGATATTATACTTCCTAATAATATATCGTACTTGAATAACTTACAATCGACTAAAAAAGTTGGCGCTGTTCTGACGCTGAATTAAATTTCCACAGTGAATTTATCGCAAAACATATTAGCAATCAATTTTTTTATCATCATCTATGATTGCACCTAACATAACATTAATTTACAGGAACATTTTTTTATAGGAACACCAACATTACATTCTCAACATGGCCGTTCTCAATCACTTTCGAATCCAGCCGAACAGCCCGCTATTCTCTTTCTTTTAAAAAAAAAAAAAAAAAAAAAAACTCGTGACAGCGCAAATATATCGCCAAATTGACACCAAATCGCTTATTGTTAATTCAATGCATATAACGAGAACAAACGATTAAAAATATCACAGCATAGTTTATATGCAAAAATAACTAGTCATAAAAGTATTTTATTTTCATTTTAACAACAAATATTTAATGAAAAACTTAAAAAGAAAAACATTACGCCTTATTCGACAGTTGTTAGGCTCCTTGAATCAACAATAAATACATATGAATGCAGTTAAATCAGCATTATTTAAAACATTCAACACACAAAAATTTCTTTTCGGAATAGGGTTTGAGATTTTAAATGTATATATGATTCGGGAAAATGGATACAGTGGGTGATAGGTTAACGAACAGTTCGGACTGCGAACCAATCGGACAACGAACACTTTGACTCAGAGAATTTTGTGTTCGGACAACGAACATGTATTCGGAAACGAATTACATCGAATTCTGACGAACATTTATCAGCGTTCGGAGCATCATGTGTAGAGCTGCCAAACCCAAAGGACGAAAAATCGTTTTTCATCTCTCTGGAATTATGCTGATTGAATATAAAGCTTCAAAGTTCAATTGGAAAAAAAAAATTTCCAACAAATAATTAGTTTCGGTTTTGATTTCATTGAAAATCGAAAATGATTTTATTTTGAGGGATTTGTGATTTTATTTTGGGAGGCTGTCAAAGCAGTAGTCTTAGAATAGCATCCAAACCAAGCTGATGCCATGAGGGTTGGGGATCTTTAAAACGACAAAGCTGTTATACACTTCCGGAAAATCCTGAAAAAAGAGAGAAAAATCATATTCTAAGACATGTTCTTTAGCGCTCCATAAAAAAAATGAAAAGGACTGATTAATCTGCAAGCCTTTGTATGCATTTTTAATCAACTTACTAAGAAATACCCTTTTTTAATTTAATTTTTAAGGTCTCCAGAACGAATGAATCGATTTTCTAAAAACAATCTATGGTAAATCAATGATCGATTAACGAACAATTCGGATTTTTGTTACAGATTACGTTTACTGATCACCCATTGTATTTGTTTGTCGTAATTTTTAAAGCTATGATGCCATTTCTTGTCTGACTTCAAGTGAAATATCTTATCGTGCTTGTTGAGTACGTGTTTTCCTGGCACAAAATCCAAAAATGACATACTTCACCAAAAAAAAGGTAAAAAATGTCCAGCAATTCAGAAATAAAATACAATAAAATGTCAGTTATAATGAATGGTAAATACATATGTTTGCTGTAGTATACACCTAGGAAAGTTTCTTTTTTTTGGTCAGAATAAAAATGAAACAAATGAGGGGCATAATATATGAAAAAGCATTAAAGGCTGTGCAAAACTTTTATAGCCCTAAGAAAAGTAAGAAGATTTGAATTAGGTGTTTTCCCAATCAAGTATTGTGAATTTCAGACACAGAGTGCTGTGAAAAAAGGAAAGACCATGATGATTAAAACTGGAGCATTAAATTATAATATGATATATGGTTAAAATAGTTTTTAAAACCTTGTTAACATCGTGCTTGTTGAAACTTTCTTTGTAGATGCCAAAATCATTTATTTATCTTTCAAAACACTGAACAGTGAATACATTAGGTTATACGATTTTACTATTTTCCATTTTATGATGTAAAAGCTGTGAAATTATCTGTAGAACAAGACTCACAAAAAATAGTCAAAAATAGATATTTAAATAAAGTACTGCTAAATTAAATTTTATATAAAATAACAATATTTTGGGTGGAAGAAAATACTATTAAATAGTAAATAAAATAATTGATTTTAATTAATTAAAAATAACTTTCAGAGCCATGTTTTGCAACATGGGCTTCGCTTAGATTTTTTTTAAATAATTTAAAGCATAATTTATGATTTCAAACTGAATGAAAAAATATGGATAATGTTATTTAATATAAAGCTTGTTTTAAATTAGAATATAGGAAAAATATATTATTCATACTTAAAATCTCTCCTTCTATTGAAAATTAGATAAATTTCACAATATATAAATGCAGTTCACTTAACATTATCACAGTTATTTTAAATAATGACGCGTACAAATAAATAAAAAGAATCGTATACATCAAAAGTGAAATTTCAACGTTAGATTCTAATATTCATATCTTTTCATACTGAGTATCAAAAATATGAAGAGTTATAAACAACATAAACTAAAAAAAAAAAATAGGCAGAGACTCTACTATTCTAATAGAACACAACATGTATGTAGTGTTTAATTGATAGATACTAATTTTTAAATTATAAAAATATAAGGATGTAGCAACCAATAGTTCGAGGTGCTTAAGTTATAACAAAGTTTATCCTGATAAAATAAAATAATAGAAAAATATTTAGAATTATCCAGAAAATTTAAATAACGTTTGTTTTTATGTATATTTTTTTAGTTTATATTTTAAGTTTTATAGATATTATTTAACATTTACACTTCCACAAAATATTTTTCGAAATCAGACAGCGCTTAAGAATTTCGTTAATGCATTTATTTGTTTGTTTTTATATTTTTATTCATGACATTTATTTTAACATTCAAGAAATAAACATAAATTATTCTCACTTGGTTTTTTCTATGCTTTTCATGGTGTTCAGTTTTATTATTTAAGTTTTTTATTATCTTAATTATCCATCCATGGGAATAAAAACTCATTTATAAAATTTAAAGATAAGTTATAATCAATAGTGTATACTGTCGTATGTATACTGATGACGTTAAGATGAAATATATTCAAGCATCAATAACTTTCATATGAAAACGTATTGCAATTATTACCGGTTTTCGCATAAAAAAAGTGCAGGAAGCGTACGTTTTTATATAATTGCAGGAAAATATGTGTCACACGTGCTAATATTTTATAGTAGTAAACTCACAAAGAAAGTGTTTTATGGCATAAAAACAGAAGAATAAAGCATTTTAAAATCAACTCCATCTAGAAGAAAACAAAAATCAATCAACAAGGAAAACAATTTTTCACGGCTTGTACCTTCGTTCTAGTGAGTGATTAAAGAAATGGAAAGGCGTGACACTAACTGAGCCAGTTTAAATCACGCCTTGACAAAGCGCTTACTCAAGGTTGCAATTAAGGTTAACAGCAGGTCACGAAGTCTGTGTTCACACATAAGGTTTTTCTTGCATTATTCAAACGATAATAAATATCTAGTCGCTGTTTCCAGGTTTGATAAATATTACACAATGCATATTTCTAATGTAATGTATACGAACGTCAAAAATTCAAAAGACTGGTATTGCTTTTTTTTCCCTACTGGTATTTTCAAGACATTTTGTTACTAGAAGATAAATAACCACATATCATTCATGGCCAGTAAACCATAGTACATGTTTGCTTTATAGGTTTAAAAAAAAAAGCTGAATTTATTTTTTGCAAAATTTGCAATAAATCTACTCAGATTTAACTTATTGTTAGAAAAAACAGAAACGGTTGTTTTGATTTGGAAGATATCATTTCAGACCTACAATCCTTTTTTAATTAACTTTAATGTAATATTAAAAATTAGGAATAAAACTTCCCATTTTTCTCAACTCAAATTTGAACTGGAAAACTTAAAAGCTTTTCGTATCATCGGAAATTCTTAAATCCAATATCAACTGCAAAATCACGGATTAAATGAATATGGTGTTGGAATGGAAAATGAATACAATGACTTAAATAAAATAATATTAGGACCAGAATTGAATAAAATTATAGGCTGTTTATCGTAGAAAAATAGGCATTTTTTTTTCTATGTTAATTCAGATATTTTTTCCACGACGAATTGCAATCAAAAATATTTGTGGAAATTTGCAAACAAATTTTAACTAACTTAGCATAAGTGTCGTGTGGTCCCGTAATTGATTATTATGATGAAACAAAAATATTATTTTAAAATCTTAACTTAAAGTATTTTACTTTATTTAAATAAATAAAACTATATTTTAAGTGAATAATTTTGAGAAATACAATTGAAACTATTTTCGTCACAATTTTGACTGTAAGTTTGTAATTGAGAATTCGACTGAGAGAGATTAAGAATTATATAACAAAACGTAACTCCCATTTTCAAAAATTTTCGAACTCAAAACTTTTACATTTTTTTTTTGGTAACATCGAAAAAGGAATCTCAACTGAAAATTCTATTCTGAAATTTATAATAATTAAAAAATCTTACCAGAAACGAAAATAATCGCTGATTATTATCACACAACGTAACGCCCTTTTTTCTAATATTCCAGGGTAATTAGCCAAAGAAATAACACCCATATCCTTTGCAATAAAATACCCTATAACCATGTGCAAAATCTGACAACTTAGATGTTATGACACAAGGAATTTTCTCTCCTTTTGCATTCATTTGAATGCATATATAGGGTTGAACGACAATACTCCCTTCAGGAAATCAATTATTGATCCATATAAAAAAATCATGAGTGTTTCTATTTTAAGCTTTAAACAAAAAGATTAAAATAATTTTCATTGATTCCTTCGTACTTAGCAGTTTGACTTGGCAGTTCATAATTTTAGCATCTACTTTGCTCCTAAAATAGAAAGTTCGGCGATTTCTTAAGTGCACCAAGAGGTCCTCAGGAACAATGGGGAAATTACGTTGAATGAAAGCAGCGTATTTTGTGTGATAAATAAGTATTATAAATATTTCACATTAATTATGGACCATGAAATATTTAAAAAAAAAAATATGAAGGATATCAATGAAACATTTATTTCAAGCTAAAAATTATGTAATTATAAGATTGATTTATTTTTCTTAAAATTTATTTTTTATAATTAAATGCTTTTATTTTAATTTTTCGCTATATTTTTCATGAAAGTACAGAAAGGATTAAATAAAAGCGCAGGATGCGAGTAATGTAATACAAAGTAATTAAAGGAAAGATGTGAATTACATAATTCAAAAATAAAAATTACAATAAATTATGTTCTCAACTAAAGAAATGTTTATGACAACATAGCGCGTTAATATATTTTCCTAATATACATTTGGTAATCTGTTTTACCAAGATTCTAGCTATATCAAGTTTCCAAATGAATATTTTAATACATTTTCTACAAATATTTAAAATTGTTATTAATTAATGCTAACTAATTAACTATGATTTAGAGAAATAATCTCAGTATAAAAAACCAAAATTTTGTGACATAAAATTATGCACTTAAAAAATCAATAGTAGTAAAAGCACCATTCTATTTTACTATGATTAAAAAAATATAAAGAAACACAAATACTCCAATAACGTAATAAAAAGTGCGCCGTTATACAATAGTTTCGGAGAAAAGCATCGCATTTTGTGTTTCAGATCACCCAGAAGACACATTCCCAATGACAGGTTGTTGTTTTTGTTGTTGTCGTGTGCCAGCTAGGCTGGCAATATGGGGTGCGTTGCTCCAATTTTCCAACTGAACCATATTTGTTGTGGAGTCTGAGTTCTTCAGTACACACATGCCATAGGGACCCGTTTATAGGGTAGGCAACCATTCACACCTCATTCATACAAGGAAGGGACAAAGACAGGGTAAATAGAGTGAGAAAGTACATCCATGCCCGAACCGGGATTCGAACCCAGGACCTCCTTATCCGCAGTCAAGCACACTGACCACTAGACAAGATGGGTGGCTCAATGACAGGTGTGATAGGTCAGTTGGAGAACCAAAACAATTACTCAGCTAACTTTATTGCGAATGTTTTTTTATAGTTGATCAAAAGAGCTCCCCGATAAAGTCAGCGAAGTGAAGCATCTTTAGTGACCACGTGCGCTCCCTCACTGGTTGCTGGAGCGCAGTGAGCTGTCCCCGTTCATGTGTTACCTTGAACGTTGCACATGAACAATTCAAAATCAAAGTTCTTCCGCTCGTGTGGCATGGACGTGGAGAGGAAGGTGTCAGCTCAAGTGTGACTTCGTCACCAGACAAGGTAATGAGCGAGTAATCCGCTCCCATTAGCGTAACGGTGCAGCTTGAGCTCGCCTACTTGTCTCTTGTATGATTGACCAAAGTGACCATCCTCTATTAATAAATTCGAATTTGTTTCTAATTCCGCGCATAAAATAATCCTCTTAACATTGGTCTTATTAAATAAGCAAGTACACAAAACATGATTAGGCTGAAATGAGTGAATTGATCAGTACGCTGAATCGCTGAAGATATACGTCTGTGCATGTCCACTTATAGTAAAGACAGCTGGATGTAGGGAATGTGATACGTTCCTACATGTCGTTGGTGGCAATACTACAAAGTGACGCCACTGCAGTTGAAAGTATGAATTTGAAGACTTTAGTGATCACACAGACTGTTACCAATGATATTTTGTAGCAAGTGCAAGATACTCTCAATTCTTCCAAAGTGAAGAGTATTGACTGGCCAGCATCATTTCACCAATATTCAGGACAAACATTCATCTCACCTGTTAAGAATGTTGCCATTGAGCAGCTACCAGGCGCGTCGGCAGGTGGTGGATAGCCGAATGTCCTGTAGAAATGACAGGATAGCTTTGAATATAGAATCAGAGGCCGTGAACCAGCTCCCGTAAACCCTGGTGTTATGCGATCCGTGCCTAGGGTTATTTGGCACCGCGGTATTGGTGTCTTAACGGAGCCTCTAGTTGCCTGGCGAACTTCTAGAGTAATTTGCCTTGCCCAGTAACTCAGGCAATGCTGGGTGGACTGTCATATTACCTGAGCTTATTAACTGTTATCTTGTGGCTGAAAAGACACACGAAATAACAAACCTTTCTCCATTTACAGGTGAAGCCTCTGAAGTAGACCTTGCTGAAAAAGACAAGGGAACTCAGAGGCTTTCTAGTGAAGGGGCAGCAATGAATCCTTCACAGAAGACAGAAGTGACCTCCAAACCATATTCCTCTGGTGAAAGTCAGGAAGCTATCGCTAGCATGACTGACTCTCTGACCAGAATCATCTGGGGATAATCAGTGAGGATTTCCTCTGAAATTCTAAGATGCTCTAGGCAGAAGATGCATTTTATCGTAGGCTTCATAACTGGGCACTACTATTTCAGAAAACTCCTCCATAAAATGGGACTGTTTCAGCAAGACCCTATCTGCAGGAAATGTCATACGCAAGAGGAAACGGCCAAGCATATCATTTACGAATGCGAAGCTCTTGCCCTCCCTAGATTAACTTCTTTAGGCATCATCCATACTAGAGAGTTACACTTAGACTCCATTAAAGGATTATCGGACTTTATTAATAAAGTGGGTGACCCGAGTAACTGGAACTAGAAAATATTGGGTTTGGAGTTATTGGTACAAAATGCTGATTAAAGCAGAGGTGCCAATGACATACAAACCCAACTTTAAGAAGAAGAATAATGCTGCATGGTCTTTGAAGAAGCATGACGCGATATTTTCAGATAAGTCAAGTTTTTGCTTAAGCAATTACAGTCATGCTTAAGCAATGACGCAACTGCGGAGTTTCATACTCGCGATAACATGGCATCATGGTTTGGAGCTTCATCCCCTTCAACTGCGAATCTCTAATAATCCCCATTGTTGGCATTATAACAGTTCAATGATATAAGGATGAATTTCGAATCTGGTAACACGAACCTTTCTCCAAGAATGTCGAATCCTTGTCAACCGTAGGTAAACAGCAGACCGCACGTAGTGCAAATCAGGCGTTTCTACAAGTTACTTTTCTTTAGCCACCTGTTCTCCGAATCTCGCGAATCTAAAATGGTTGAAACGTGATTTGATATTGCTTGCATTGATTACCATTGCCCTGTTCGGAAGATAAATTGTAGCAAGTGCTTGAGAGAGAAGAATAAAATTACGAGATTTGAAATTCGAAAATCACATTTAGCCTTTATAGATATTTAATGTACTTAGATGAAAGTTCCAGATAATTTTTGTAACACATGTTGCATTATATCATTTATAAAAAAAATGCATACAATGCTTGATATATATCAACTGCTAATATTTCGCAGGTTGTATAAAAATTAAACTTAAGAATTATTTACACAGCTGTTCGTCCAAAATGCAATATCGAGAAAGATTAAGAGATTCCATAGCAAAATTTATTCGGCAAATAACACTCTACACAAAGATCAAATGACAGAGTGTACAATCTCTGGTGAGGTTTGGATAATGGTTATGTACAAGGCAATAAATACCCCTCTTGCCTTCCTTAAGATTTTTATGGTATTTTTGACGACATCAAGCCAAATAATTGGGACTTTCCTTGCTTTCTAGCACCCAAAGGTTCTGATAAATATGAAATATGTGCATAATATGAAGTTAGGGGAAAGAAACCCATCATTTTTACGTCAATTTCAAAACGTTATATAATTTGTTCGGATTTGCTTTGTATAAAGGATTAAAACTATTTACTGTCAAATATTAGTTCCTGGGCGATTATCGACATTTTCAACGACGCTGCGTTTGTTGCTTTGGCACCAACACTCTTCCTTAACACTTGATAACCTAAGGTACACACCAGATACTGCGCTATACCTCGCCTTTAGTTGGGCTCTTCCTGTTAGATGGAAGCACCCGGGTTTGAGTCGTTGTTGTTGCAGCAGCATACTTCCCAGTACCTAGCCCTGAGATGGACTTTACCAGTTGGATAGAAGCAGCCGGATGGAGTGATTTTGAAGCAGGGAGCAAGCAGAAGATTCCCAAGACTTGACCTGCCACCCCCAGATGCGTCACCTCAACTGGGGGACATTGCGGCCACATTCAGTGTGCTACGGCCGCCTTTAGCGAAAACAACGGAACCTTGGCCAGCCTGGGACTCAATCTCACTTCCTTCCGAAAGTGAGAATGACTCCCTCATTAACCAGGCCCCATGGCCTCAATATTGGAATGGGATATAAAATTATATAGGAAAACAATGGTACAAAAATACATAGGATTATGAAATTACAAGAATATGTAGGTTCACAAAGTTGCAAAAATACGTAGAATTACACACTTACAGGAATACATAGAATTACAAATGTATGAAAATACGAAGGATTACAATTAAAGACTAAAAAAAGAACAACACACTGAAAAAAAATTAATTTGAAGAGGAGCTCATCAATCAAGAACAGTCTATTGAAAAGAGTCCATTAAAACAGGTTGAAGCTGCTATTTGCACAGTAAAGTCTAAGCACTTAGGCTAAGTACTTAAGTCCAAGTACTTAGGCTTGGGACATTAGCAGAGGGGGATCAATGATGATTCTTCTTGAACCACGTGAATAAGCACTCTTGACTAATAAGGAAGTCCATTAGTTGGTTTAGTTTTCATCTAGAGGTCTTGTTAGAGAGTACGGCTCGTTTCCAGTTAATGACCCACTGCTTTTCAGGGGTTGATAAATGCCACGTGGAAGTGAGTGGGCAGACCGTGAGATAGTGAATTGGGTCTCCCTCGTTACCACAGGCACAATTTGGGATGTCCGTTAGACCCACCCTGTAGAAGTAAGTAGGGAATGGGCCAAGGCAGGTCATGAAAAGGATTTCATGATCAGGAGCAGCGATCAAGCTGAAGACCCCCAAATGCTTGACCTGCCAATCTAATAGATATCATTTCACTTGGACGACATTGCGACAACTTGATCCACCCGCCTTTAATGAATGTGACGGATCTTCGGTTAAGCCAGTTGTATTGTCCAGACATCTTCGCCAGAGGGCGTGTCGCTCACTCTCCTCCAGCTGTGACGCGTAAGGCCGGTTGTAATTATTTTACATCCAATATTACATTACAAATATCTTGAATTTTATATTCAATAAACTGTGTCGTCCAAAAAAGCGCGGATTGTTTATTCATAAGAATCACCAACGAACCACGAGAAGGGAAACTACACCAGTATTAGAACGCACTACCTTTCGATGAGGAGAACGATTCCATTACTAACCAGGCGGCCTACGTGACACCTCAGAGAGGTGGATCTGAAACATAAAATATATTTAAGCGGAATCAACGAAACCAAAATTGCAAGTAACTGGTTACATAAGCACCATTCAAAATTTTTGCCACCTGGCTTGCATTTTACCCTTTATCAACAGCAACCTGTAAAATGTACTCAATTTATAATTTTTTAGTTGACTTCAATTTTTGACATCCTGTAACGCACAACTAAACAGACAAACAAAAAACAGCAAACGAATTTTTTTAATGCGAAATGTCGCCTTTTGAACGAGTATAAATCTAAAATGGCTTGATCTATTCATTCTTAAAGACATGTTTTTATTATAGTCATCTACTGGAAAAATTATGAATTTATTTTGTCCCCAATCTAATATATATGTATATAGAATGATATTTTTACATTTTTTTATAAATATTATTTCATAATATATAATATTTACACCAGAAATATTTACTTATCAATTACTGAAATTGCCACATTATTTGAGACAGAAATACATATTCATATTTTAAAATTTAAGTTTTTTAATTTTCCAGTTTTTTTTTAAGGTAGAAAATTTTAATGAATAATTCATAACTATGTAGGTAATATTGCCGTTACTTTCAATTTCTTAAATGCTTACATAAGAATAAATTGTGAAAAGTATTTCCCATAATGCAATATACATACTTTCCAGCATTAATTCATTTATGAAGATTACTCGATTGCAGACTTACAAAGAAAGTCGAATGTTTAAGAAGAAGAAAAGAGAGCTGTGAATAATTGCTATTTCTTTTTTTTCATTCCCTGGATACCGGACTGCAAACCGCAAAACTCGGCCTATTTACCTAAATGACCCCGCGGCTTCAAAAATTCATGACTTCCTTATACGGTAACTAAGAAGCAATAAAAAATATAAAATGTTCGATTGTATGGGCTCTGATAAATTAAGAAAAAATGATCATAGAAGAAGCTTTTTTAATTAGTTTCTAACAAGTTTTCAAACAATTTTAATCCAAAGAAACTTAATTTAAAACAGTGGCAGTACAAATTATCATTTATGTACTAAATATATTCATCGATATGGAAAAAATATAATAAACTCGAATAAATATTTTTTTTACAAAAGTAATTTATATTATATAATTTTAAAAGGTAATTTTTTTTGTTAATAACAGAAAGACTTACTTTAGGATTTTATTCGATTAAATTGTTAAATTACTAATTAATAGTTATTTCGATATTTTCTAATGTTTTATCACACATTTCAAATTAAAAAATTTTGTAAATCTCATTTTGAACTTTGGAAGAAAATTTTCGGAAATTTACTAAGCAGATAAAAATGTCTTAACTGAATCATCAATTGGAATACTTCAAGGCGAAATGAAGATTTAAAGAAGGCGCGAATTCTGTATCTTGGTGACATTCACTCGTCAACAAGGCAATCAAAGATAAATAGAAACCACAAATTCAATCACACCACACAAAGGTGAAATTATATCTTATTACCGTCATCTGAAGTAGGTTTCAAAAAATTGCGTGGGTAAATTAAATACTGAGATAAGAAAATCCAAATTCTAAAAATAAAATAAAAATCATGTGATTAAGGATTGGTGAGATATTTCATCGATAAAAGTTTACTGTCCGTCATCGAAATCGTTACATGTCATGATGCGCTTTAAGATTCAAAAATTGTTGAGATTATCCATCGATAAAAGCTTACTGTCCGTCATCGAAATCGTTGCACGCCTTTTGGAGTGAAAATGTGAGGGAGTATCTGTGTCAGCTATAACGATCTCATCGAAGTGCGATAACTACTGCACTGAACATCTGTAGCAAAAAAAATAAATAAATGAATTCTGTGGAGTACAAGTGGTACTATTTATTTTCATATTACTTCTGCAGGGAGTTCGTTATTCCTTTTCCCACCTGGAATCATCTTGCCTCACCAGCTGCGAAAATAAGTAAATAAAATAAAATTAAAACCATAAAATGACGTAAGGGTTATTTCCGAATACACGCATATTAAGTCCGCTTGTTTGAAGCACGTTTTGAAGATTTCACTACAATATTTGTAATTATTGTGAGCCTGTTCCTTGACTTAAGATGCAAGGGGTGTATGCAATACTGATAATAACCATTTAGATTTCCCAAAACAAATTTGAAATATATTCTACTATACATTTATATATATATATATATATATATATATATATATATATATATATATATATATATATATATATATATATATATATATATATATACAGCAGCTCTTAACTATTTATAATAAACACACTAACAAGTTTTTTTTTAATATTTAGTTAATTTAGATGATTATATATTTTTACATTAAGTTGTGTACAACGCATGAATAATTAAAAAAAGATGATTAAATTCAATTAACAAAAAATAAATAAGATATTCCCTTTATTGTGTGAATTAATAATTAATTAATTAAAATTATATGCGTGAGGATAAATTTTATCTTTAGCGATTGTAAAAAAATTGCTAAATTTGCTTCAGTTGCAAAACATGATCACTTTTCATATATAAATGCAATTTTGCTAAAATTGGGCATAAAGCAAGTTTTATATTGATTTATCATAATAATTAATATTAACAATAATAAATTATTTTATTATTTTTAAATTTAAACTTCACTAACTACTTTTTATATTTATTCTTTTTAAGTTTCTAATATTTAATAAATTGATAATATATTGTATAACAATATTAATAAAAACTGGTTGAATTTGCATATTTAGAACTTTAAATGAATTAAAATTTTTATTAATTAATTAAGAGCATTTTAGAGCGATATGAAAATTACAAGCGTTTTCTCCACCCAACAGTAATAAAATGAACAACTTAGTGAACGAATATGGCGTCGGACTTTCCCAGGAAGTATTATCCTCATATCCCCTGCCAGTCATCGACTTTCTGACTGTCAACAATTTATTGGAGTTGATCTGACAAATGTCAGGTCTTTAAAGAGGACAAGCCACAACAACAACTTAGTAATTTTTGAACGGAAAATATATATAAAATTTTTTTGGCTCCTTGTAGTTAAATAATAATTGTTAGAGAATTAGAATTAGTGATGAATTGGGAGCTCTTGCCTCACATAAAAATAGAGTAAGATTCATCAAAGCACGGTGACTTTCATGGTTTGGGCACATTGTCGAGTCATTTGATAACAGAGTGGTTAAGATCTTGCTTTGGAAGCCATGTACAAGCCAATACAAAAGGTGAGTTGATAATATCTTAAACAATCTTAAGCTGCAAAGTGAAGCATCATTTGCCGCGAGCAGTGGTTGGGAGGGTGACCACTCTCCTTCACTGGGTTGCTGGAACTCCGTGGGTTGGGGACGTGTCCATGTTAATATGTTACGTCCAAAGTCCTTCCGCTGGTGTGGCGTGGATGTGGAGAGGAGGGTGCCACTTCAGGTGTGGCCTCGTCACCTGACCGTGGTTTAAAATGACGAGGCACCTTAAAAAAGAGCAAAGTCTTGCTTTCACCTTCGAGATGCTCTGATCCAAACGAAAGACGCTCCCTATTGACTTCATTCGCACAGCCAAAGGCATAGCGAGCTTGGCTTGTCCAAGTGTCATATGCAACAACAACAACACAACACAATCTTAAAACCTTAAAGGTCTCCAACTAGTGGTTGTTTTTGGAGTTTTGTGGAGGGATGGTGTGCGGCAGATTAACGGCTACCCTGAGTTGTAGTGTCAATAAAAAAGAACTGTTATAACGTGCAACATATAAAAACATATCAGTGAATATATAATAGAAATGTTAAACAGCAAACACATTTACCTTTTTCCCTTTAAGATCGAATTAATATAAGCAGACAAATATAATGATAATTAATTTTACGATGACAGTAACTTTAAGTTTCTATTTAAAAATATTTGCTTTTGCTTAATTCAAAGTATATAAATTCAACCTGACTTTATTAGCAATTTATCATTAATTCCAACTCTCTAACAATTATCATTTTTAACTACAATGCCCAAAAATATTCTTAAGTATTTTCCGTTCAAAATTTACTAAATTAAGTTTGTTATAATTGCTGGATTGAGAAAATAAGCATAAAACGCTTGCATTTTTCCTATCGTTAAAATGTTCTTAATTAATTAAATTTTAATTAATTCAAAGTTTTAACTATGCAAATTTAATCAGTTTTTATTAATATTGTTTTACAATATATTATCAATTTATTAAATATTAAAAAAATAAGAATAATTATAAAAAATAGTAAGTGAAACTTATAAATAATTAATTAATTAAAAATATTTAATTAATTAATTATTGTTAATAGTAATTATTATAATAAATCATTTTAAAACTTGCCTTATAACCAATTAGTTTTAGCAACATCGCATTTATGTACGAAAAGTGATCATGTTTTGCAACTGAAGCAAATTTAGCAATTTTTTTACAATCACTCAGAATATCAATACAATTTATCCTCACCTCTATTAATTTGTATATAAATTCTCAGGTCAAAATTCATTAGAATGGTTAGACTTCGTTTGATCATCAATGCTTGAGAATATGAAATTTTGACGAATAACTTTCAATGAGAAATTAACGACGGAAGAGATGTGGAAAAGTGAGTAAAAATATTGATCTTAAATAAAATTGGGCTAGCAGAACTTTTTTTCTTTAATTTTTCCTTTTAAATCAAATTTTAAAGTCTTGAATATAATGGGATATTGCGACTGAAACATGAAAACACAAAGAAGAAACTAAGTGTCTAATTTCTTATAAATATATAATATGATGCTGTCAAAAAGTGGAATATTTATTTTCATCGGATTTGCAAACATGGTTGCCACTGGAGCTCAAGAATTCTTTTCCTGCTTGACTGATAAATGCTTAATTGTGATAAACTATTTTTCCCACGAATAATGTACATTTACTCAGATAATCGGACTGAGCTAATATCGCAAACTGTTAACTTGTTGCGTTATTACGGTAATATGTAATGAAACAATGTTATAAAGCAATTTCACCTGCTTATTCCATTGTTCTAACTGCTTAGTGAAACTATAAAAAAAATTCTTTCGCATAAATGGATAGTATAAATTCACTTCTGAATAACATAACTTTTCTTGAATTTACAACAAAACTTAATTTTTGCAATTGACAAACAAGGAAGTAATGCAAAGCTTATATAAATTATAAAAGGCATATATTCATATGTAATGCCCATACTTTTGTAATATCTAGACCATAGGTTCAAAAAGTGGTCCAGGTGGACCCCAGGGGTCCAAAGGAGACCACAAAGGGGTCAACGCAGACGTGTAGACTTAGACACAGAATTAAATAGAACAATAGATAATAGTACAAGTGTATACCACATGTCGAGACTTGCAAAGTGCCGCCTTTATAATTGGCAGGGTGATTACCCTGAGCATTTGGGAATTTCTACTTTGTCATGAGGGCAGTCCCTCGTGTTGTGTACACTTTACACATTTAGATTTAAGATGGCACGTATCGGCCGAGTGATAGAATTGTTGACAGTTGAAACTCTGCATCACCGATTTGGATCCTCTGTAGTGTTCCACTGTCACGCCAGAAATGTGACAAAGTTTGTCTATCCTTTACATATTTGCCCCTTCGGGCTCGGAGAAAATTGTGACTAGAAAGAGAGGCATTGGTTTATTAGTTTTTGGGCTAATCATTTGGCTAACTTGGGCCACTTGGAAGCCAATGAGGTTTAAATTGTTTTCAATATCTTGGATTTTTGTGGCAATGGGGAGGCCCCGAATGACAGATTTCCTGGGTTTTTGATTTTTACTTTTAATGAGTATGTACTCAAAGCATTTATCATCGAAAAGTTTTGTTAGATTTCTATGAGCTTCTGGGTTTTTTGATGAAAATGTCACAATAATTTTTATTGTAAAACCACAGTCTCATCAACAAAAATTATGCAAACTTATGTGGCGTGAGTTTATCATTAATTACAAGTTAGAGAAGCTTTTTGCATTTATTTTTTAAATTTATGATAAAATAATCTTAGTTGACTGCACTGTGACATACTTACGAATAAAAATGTTCCTGTAAAAATAATGATAATATTACAGTTATACTGGTTGCGCTTTATATTAGCACAAATATAAATCATCCGAATGAAACCTTGCATTTGTTTGCTGCCATAGAGACAAGAAATGGGATAAAACAGCAATTTCATTCTTAATAACCCGATAATAAAAGTAGAGGCTTACTTTATTTGTTATGGAGACGTACAAAAAGGAAGAAGTATTTCTTATTCCTTAAGCGTTCGCTGATTATTTCGCTTCATATTTAAATAGCTGCATGACCGCAAATATCAAAATACGATTCAGTTACATTCAAACCATTTGAATAGAATGCAACTGCAACCATACTTTTGGCGAATGAATTTATTTTCTTGCGATTTAAATATGAATATTTTTAACACTGGTGATTTACTTGGGATGTTTGAGGATTTGTGTTTTTTATTTTAAATGTCTCTTAAATTGCATTTGTTCTAAATGTTTGGAAATAACATTTTAATTCGGTTTCTTTCAAAATTTTATGCTGCAATCATATACTACTGTAATCGGAAATAAAAAATTTTTCGTTGTGATTATTGTCATTGTTGCTTCTCATCCCCTTGAACAGCAGAGTTAATCAGGTCCACGTGTCCATTGACCGTGAGGAAGTGGAAGGAAGATTTAATATTTGAATAATAAAAGAAAATGGGTTCCGGGTTCGATTCCCGGTTCGGGTATGGATGTTTCTTTCCTTCTCTGTTCTCTCTGTGTTTCTCCGTCCTTTCTTCTGTGATGTTGCATGAATGTGGCCCACCCTATAAACGGGTTTGTGGTGGTATGGCGCGGGTAACACTACTCGCCTCCGTGACATGGTTCACAGGTGCCCGCTGGGTAACGACAAATGAGTAGCAGTCTCTGGCCTTGTCGTGGCATAAGGTTTGTCACCCAAGTGTGCCCGCCGTTGGAAAAAAATAATCATAAAAAAAAAATCACTCGGTATTTTTGATTTTCCCCAAATTGTCGGAATGCCTGACTGCGGATAGGGAGGTCCTGGGTACGAATCCCAGTTCGAGCATGGATATACTCTCTCTCCTCTGTCTTTGTCCTTTCCTTGTATGAATGGGTTGTGAATGGTAGCCTAGCCCATAAATGGGTACCAATGGCACTTGTTTACTGAAGAAGCCGGACTCCACACTAAAATATGATTCAGTTGTAAAAGCGGCCCAAGACAAAAACAACATCATTTTACCTTTCTTTCTCACAACATCAAGCGAGGAACACTCCTTATTTGGCCGATTACGTCATTTGAAATTCAGTTCCACGCTTGCGCACAACTTAAAATTTGCATAATGTACCCACATTTTATCGCAAATGGTGCTTTTAACAAATTATTTGAGCCTATAGATTGCGTGAGGAAAAACGATATTATTATAAATTTATGTAATCTGAACTTTTAAGAGATTGCTGTATTGATAAAAACTGTATAAAAGAGAGATATAAATTTTTTTTCTAATAATAAAAAAATTCATGTACCTGAATACAATTTCATAAATTGTTTATTAAAATATTTTTGCCTATGTAATAGAAAAATAAAAGGTTAATTGAAAATTGTTTAAAACAATTAAAAAACTTTTTTCTTAAATTACAGTATTTTATATATTTTTTAATATAAGCAAACCAATATAACAAAAAATGTTTGTGATTACGCATGACAGATTCACAAAATACAAATTAAATCATCGCAAAAATATTAGTTGATGGATATGAAAATTTATTGTTAAATAAATATACAGTTCAAAATTATTTTAAAATATTAAAAAAAAAATCTAAACTAAACTTAACTTTATGGCACGACAGCCCATGTGGGCCAAGGCCTACAGTGCCCATCACTGTTCTCTTGACCGATAGGGCCTGGGGTGCGAAAGATATGCCCCGATTAGGTGGTCAACCTAATGCGAAACCCCCAGTGCTTAGTTCCCAAGCATGCTTGGTAATAAGACCCACTGAAGGAATGAAAGGCTGAGTCGACCTTGTCTTCAAATAATTTTTATAAGAAAATATTTCGTCATATTAACTATTAATAATTCATAATGCGTACCTTTGCAAAAGAAGATTAACAATTAAGAGGAAGATTTAAAAACTAAGATAAAATTATTAAGAATTTAATATGTTAATAAACTTACATTATTGGTCTAATAAAAAATAACAATTATATATAAATTTTAAAGAAATTTGTAAAAGTTTTAAACGAAATTTTTCAAGCTAAAATTCACAAACCTGAAACAAATTAAACGAATCACACTGAGATATGCATTAATGGATTTTATTAACCAAAATTATTTTAAATAAAATTTAAATCATCAAAACAATTTTTAACAGCTACAAAAGAAAGAAATTCGGCATAATATAGTTTTAAATTTATTTTTAATAATACGAAAAGGAAAACTAAAAAATTAGGATAAAATGTAGTTAAATTTAATATTTAAAAATAAATATTAAATAAATGAGAAAAGTATGTATACTTATAAAATAAATTCTCAGTAATTTAACGTTAAATATATCCTTTGTTATTCGATTCACCCTTTTAAGAGATTTTTCTCATTAGTAACTTAATAACCTTGAAAGAGCAAAGAGTAAGAGTTAGTTGGCAAAATATATTTAACTTCTGCTTTTTATTTTTCCACCATCTGTGAGGATCTTTCCGAGAAGTTTAAATTAGACTTCCATTAACTTGCGAGTGCTCTCTCTTCATTAAATCTATGAAAAAGGAGGCGTTAATTAAATTTATAAAATTGTTAACTAAATTCATAAATAAATTACAAAAGTGAAATGTTGATACGAATTTGATTATCTCTTTAAAAAATCTAATATTTAATTTAAGATGTGTCATAAATTATCTTAGTTTGTCGCAAAAGACTTTATTTTATGAATTCGTTGCATCAAAAATGTTTCTATATAATTATAATCATCCAGCTGACCAGGCCCGCCAATTTTTGTAAACTTTAGCTTCTAAAAAAAATGCAAATAGTCTAGAGAAGAAATTGCTTTTATTAAAAAATAATGCTATTTATATATACTGCGCCTTTGAGGAAATTTACTATTACCTTATCTTTGCTCAAAATGCTATTTTGCAAATCAAAATGAAGTCCCACGCATCGATCAAACAAAAAATAAGGGCAAAAAAATTAAATAAATGAATGAATGAGGGATTGAATGTTTCTAGCTTTCTTTCAAAAAAACAATGTTATTAAATACTTAAGTTGGGACTCTCTTCATCCTGGATCCAACGTAGTTCTTATCGGCGTAGGTATTTACGTAGGGAAAAGCGTAAATACCTACGCTGTTATAGGCAAAATAATTTCATTAAAATCGAAAAAGTTAGTGAATATTATTTAAAAAAATATATTAAGAAAATATAGAAACAAGAGAGAATATCCTAGGCTGTAAAAAAAATATCTGAAATTTTCTCATCAACCTATTGATAACAATTTTTTTTGAAAAGGTAATCTTATTAAGATTTAATTAATTATAAACGAGAGTTAATAAGGTAACTATGTAAACGCTTCCACATCACAAAATCCCAGATAGAAATGGCCGAGCTGGCAGCCGAATGGTTAGCGCTCTTGCCTTCGGTTCAACAGTTCGTGGGTTCGAATCCCACCTTGGGCATGGATGTTTGTAGTGGTTCGGAATCCACTTTAAACTGTAGGTCCCTGTCTAATTAGCCCTCGTGTGTAAAAAATGACCGTTGAGCGACAAATACACACACACAAACCAAACCCAGATAGAAATGTAGCCTACCTTTAAAATTAGCCAAAGACACACATCCTGATATAAGTTTCACTTTTATCTTCTGCTTTCAATTTAATACTGGACACAAATAGAAATTATGAACCCAAGTTGTGTGTCAGATTATGAACATCTTCTCTCAGAAATAAATGAGCCAGATATTTACAACACTTACATATTACATCTACAGCAAACTATGATGGAAATTTAATCTCTTAACCATGCGTTTCTAAATCTTATATATTTGACGAAAAATTCGAAGAGTAAAAATTATCATCAAAGTATTTACTATTTTCCCATCAAAATTTAAAAAAAAAATTGAGTATTATAAACTTTATAAAACTTTACACTAGATTCACCGTGCTTAATGGAAGCATGCTGTTTTTCACCGGGAAAGATCCTGGTTTCAACCCCAGGCACTGTTGAACAACGAGAGATGGGTGTTGCCCTTCTGCATTCATTCTGTCGAGGTGGGAGCGTGGGAGTTTTCCAAGTTTTCTTTTTTGCGGCACGACTCATGACACTATTTAAAAAAAATACGTCCTTACAACTGCCGCAGGTCACTAGACAGTCCATAACAAGGTGCCAAATGTTGTCCTGGTAAAGAAAAAACATTATTTCATATCAACCTTTTAGTGACTCGTATTAAACATTTGGCGCTGAATCTAGAGTCGAAAATACAAAAGTATCCAGAAATGTGAGATCCATGGAGCGAAGTAAGCATGCGAGTGTTTAGGCAAATTCCTAGACATAAAAAAGAAAATCAGAGTGCGTCGTACAGAAAACGAGGTACAGTAGTTTAGTACTAGGTCAAAATAAAAATAAAAACTAACAAATTTAAAGCACGGGGAGGTTCCTTTTCTATTATCAAGACCAAACTCGACGCCAAGTATTTAATTAAAATCGCCAAGAAATTCATGTGAAGTGATCATTTTACTTCGCCACTTTCGAAAGCAAATTTTTCGCTAGCAATTTTCATCAAGACACAAAAAAAATTAATATTATAATGATTATCCCTTGAATTTTCCCATAAATACAGATGATTTCGCCGTCTCTCCTTCTCGTCCCGATGAAACATATGACATTTGGCATCAATTATTTTCAAATCTTCCCTTTCTATTACATTTTAAATATGTATTACTAAAAAAATTTAAGAATTATGTATCAGTTGGCGACGAATGTAAAAGACAAGGCGCCGAATATTGTGCAGCGGCCTTGTATTTGAATGTATGTATCATGTACCATAGTTTGGATAGAGTGATGAAACAGCAACAGAAAATTAGTAGCACAACAAATTACTCTCTTGATTTTGATACATAGAGAAAGATACTCAAAAACAATTTGACATGTTAAACCTACTCCTAAGCTAAAATATCAAAAAGTCACGAATTTTCATTTTCAGACATCAAGATGTCCTAGACAACAATGGAATGATCCTTAATGTTCTTTTTCTCACCTAATGAAAGCTTACATTGAGAAAGACATGAATTTATGACACCTTTGTTCTCATTTTTTTTTCCTTTCCTTCCCCTCTTTCCTTCTGTTAATCTTACGCGTGTCTCAACGGTTATACATGCAGCTGAATTTTACAAGGGAATGTATAAATAACGAACATCAATCTGATTATGAAACATCTCTACTGTTATGATAATGTCATTGCAAGTATCAATCCAAATGTACAAAACAGTTAGAATGTCCAGCAGGGAAACAAATGTAATAAAAAGAACAAAAATTTTAAATAATAACCTGAAAATAACATGAGAACAAAAAAAATTTAAAAAAAATAAGAAGCAAGAGAACACAAAAAAGTGCAATCTTAAAAAAAAGCTCATGAAAGTTCTGGCTTTCCAATTTGCTTATCTCTTTCCGTTTTTGAGAATCTTTATCTGATTTTGGGCATGCAAGAAGATGTTCTGCTTGCATAGCGCCCGAATTACACAGCTGGCGTAATCCAGATGCCTGTTTTATTTAGGTTTTGTGCCAAGCAATCATGGTCCGTTTTTCAGTCTGAAATTTACCACAGTCTCTTGACGAGATTTTGGACCAAACTCTTCCCAAGTGTTTCCTTTGTTAGCCCATGATATCGTCGCCTGAAGAGATTTTGAAGCACCCACATTAATTTCTTTGAGATGTGTTTTTCAAGTAACTGTGTGGAGAAAAAGGTTTGAAAATTTGTGGCTCAAGTGTTCCTTTCTTGGCTAGTACGTCAGCCATTTCGTACTGATAATGTTTTTGAAATAAAATATTATTTCTGGGCAATTGTTCATCAATACAAAAATTTATTTAAAAAAACAGTAATAAAGAACTAAACTCCATGGCACAACAGCCCATGTAGGACAAGGCCTACAGTGCCCATAACTGTTTTCATGACCGAGGGCCCTGGGGTGCGAAGCATATGTCCCAGTTAGGTGATCAGCCTAACGTAAGACTCCCAGTGTTTAGTTCCCAAGCATGCTTGGTACTCAGTAAATCGACCCACTGAAGGGATGAAAGGCTGAGCCGACCTTGCCCAGCCCGAGGATCGAACCTCGGACCTGTGTCATGTAGAGCGTGAAACACTGCCACTAAGCCACCGGGCTTCAAAGACATTAATAATTATCCAAATTTTACGCTGCACTTAATAGAGAAAATGTAGAAAAAAAAAGCTACGATCATTGTTTAATTTTTTGAGAAAGGGATCGGAGTGAAACAATGGAGAAAGGTCATGTGTTGGAAAGGTTACGTGTTCGATGCCTAAATCAGCTAGGGACTGTGCTGTTAAAAAAGGCTATTCACGTTGAAAGATTTTTAGATTCCAATATAATAAAATAATAACGAGCCTAAACTAATGTAAGTTATAAAAGCAGTTTAACTTCTTTTTTCAATGTGCAAGCTATTCCTTATTAATAAACCTCTATAAATCTACAGTTATTTAATTTAATTTTCTTCCAAATCTTATTTATGTGATACGGGTAAAAAGTAAATTAAATAATAAAAATAGTAAACGCTTCCATTACGCCACCAAGGCCGCGGTAGCCTGATTGGTTAGGGCGTCATTATTATTATCGGAAGGTAGTGAGTTCGAATCCCGGCTTAACCATCGCGTTCACTGAGGACGACTTGGGCACTTTAAAACTGGGCGTAGCTGCAGTGTTCTTCAAGGGAAATGATATATTTGGAGGTGGCAGGTCATGTATTAGGGGTCTTCTGCTGCTTCAAAATCACGAAGACTCCACCCGGCCGCTTCTGTCTAAGTGGTAGAGCCCAACTCTGGGTCAGCTGCAGGGAAGCAACAACAACCATTGCGAAAACGACTCCTCTTGTAACACAATGATAAATTATCAATCTGTTCATAAAAAATAGTCAAAAGGTATGAATTAACCAACAGCTAAAATTCTGATTTCAGTTACAAAAAGAAAACAACTCTACTTAATATCAACATTTGAAGAAATATTTACTGTTTGTGAAAATATCCAGTTATTTTTACAAATACAATTATGAGTTTTTGTTAGTGAGTTAAGACCAAATAATTAACAATGAAAATACGAGTGTTACTCTGAAATTTTTCGAGATACGCCCAGACGAGAATTTACAAAATAAAAATAACGGTTTAATTTTAAAGGACAAAGTATTTTAACACAGATGACGGTTTTTTATTGACTTACTTCAACTTGTTTAGCGTGGAATAAATTTTAAGCAGAAGAGAAAATGGAGTTGACGCGAGAATATTTTCGCGCTATGATTTTCTACGATTTCAAAGCAGGATTCAATCAAGAAGAATGCGTTCAACGGTTGCAATCAGCATTGGGTGCTGAATCTCCAGCTCGTGCTACTGTATTCAGGTGGTTTAGAGAATTCAGAAGAGGTCGCCATTTTCTTCAGGATAAAGAACACACAGGAAGGCCGCCGTCGGCAGTCATCCCGGATAATGTGTCTGCCATACGAAAAATGTGAATGGATGATAATCGCTGTACCTATCAATTGATACAGAAGGAACTTAACTTTGGATCCGCAGCCATACACAAAACCATTCATGAAAAATTATGTATGAAAAAAGTAGTTTGCCGTTGGGTTCCCCATCATCTAACTGAGCATCAAAAAGAGGAACATGTCAGAATCACTAAAGAAACTCTTAATATGCTGAATGATGGTGGCCACCGCATCATTTCTAAAATTGTAACAGGTGATGAAACGTACATACCGTTTTTTGACTTTCCAACACGTCAAGAAAGCAAAGCATGGGTCTTTGAATATGATCCCACGCCGACAATGTTGAAGAAACAACGCGCACTGAAAATAGTGATGTATGCCGTTTTCTTCAGAAGTACGGGATGGGTCAAAGCCATCTAGTTGGAAGGACAGAAGACAGTAACAGCAAACTGGTATACCACTCAATGTCTTCCAGAAATTCTACAAGAACTGAATGTTAGGGGACTCATGCTTCACCATGACAATGCATCTTCACTTACAGCCGGATTAACAGTTGAGTTTCTTATACAAAAACAAATTAAAGTGATCGAACATCCGCCGTATTCACTTGATCTAGCTATGTGCGACTTTTGGTTATTCTTTAATCTAAAAAAGAACATACGTGGACGTCGTTTTCATTCAGAAGAGATTGTTGTGGCTATAAATGCATTTTTTCATCTATTCGAAGAAATGAATGGCTTGAGGCATTTAATCTGTGGAAAATTCGTCTACAAAAGTGCATTGATGCTGGAGGAGACTACTTTGAACACACCTAAAATTTTGTAAGTATAACTTTAAAAACCTAGTTGTATCTCAAAAATTTCAGAGTGACCCTCGTATACATTAATAACTACAAACTTTTTTTCCAGAAACTAGTAGCAGTACTTCTATAAGGTATTAATGTGTAAAAATTCATTCAACTGCAATTAAACAGAGTTTTATAATGAATCGACAATTGCTTACATGAAAAAAAAATATTGTTCTGTTTTCATTTTCGTTTTAGATGTTATTGATTTTGTAAAATTCTTTCGTATTATATCATGTGATGAAACAGAAATATGGCAGAATATGTAACCACCATGTTTTGAATTTTATTTAAAATATTAAAGAAAAACATCTTATACAAAATTATAATTGGTATAATTGCATCATTTATTGTTTCAGTTTTGGTTTTATTATTATTTATTCTAAGTTCCCAGCAATCACTCTTTTCATTAATATCGATTATTTACAAGAGTTCAAGTGTAAAATCAAACGAATGTAATTTATTTTCATAAAAACTATCTTTAAATAAAGTTTTCATTTTAATTCTTATTCTTCATTCAAATAAATAATCCCATCACCAAATATATATATATATAAATTTACATGCCATCATTTCATCACTAAGAGCTTTTATCGAATATCGCTTCTTAAAATTTGCATGTGCAAGTTCTAGAATGTACAATTGCTGGCAAAACAAATTCTAAAATAAACAATTAATATAATAATTTAATGTAAATAATTAATTATTTAAATAAATAATAATTTAATGTGCTGTAATTAATTTAATAAAAGGTATAAAGCAAGCCAATTTTTTAAAAATCAAATGAAATCTAAAAAGACGTTTTAATTCTTAATTGCAGTATTGGTATTCACCTAAATTGCTAATTCAGAATCGAAAGCTATCATTTTCATTTAATATTGATTTCTCATATAGTATTCGAAAGTTCTAGAGCAATATCTGACAAAACAAATATAAATAACTAAATAAATAATACTTCTGTTTGTCGTTTTTAATCTAATAAATTGTATTAATCAAACCAACCAATCTAAAAAAGCAACCAATTACATTAAGTATTGTTTTTTAAAGAGAGTAAGAAAACTCATGTATATAGTACGACAACTGAAAAAAAAGTTTAAATAAAACAAAATTAACTTTATTTTCTGCGTCACTGTTAAATTAATAAAAAGGTGTATATTATAAACACATTTATTTAACATAAAAAAAGCAAATTAAGTTTAAGTCAATGAAGTTTAATTGTTATTTTAATTGTTCATATTAGTAACTAATTCATCAATGAAAATTACCACTTTCATCAAATATAAATTTTTTTAAATAAGTATAAATCCTGGCAAATTAAATTTTAAGTGAAAAACAAATCCCCGTCATGAAAATTACTGTTTATTTTATTAGAATAATAAGTCTTTAACTTCTTTTGAAACTAATATATCTAATTTAACTTTTAATTTATTAAAAAAAATGAGGTTAAAATTAAATTATCAAAGTTTTATTTTAATTTTTATAATTTATTTTAAGTCACTATTTGTCGCCAAAACTTGCAAAATATTGACTCATTACGTTGTATTTCCAAATCTTAAGGTCTCAAATATGCCATTCTTTACTTGAAAGGAAGGTCACCCGAAAAACGGGTCTGTTCCGATGAATTTAGAACATCTTTCTCAGACGGTAAAGACTGAATAAACATAACAAACGTCCGTTTCAACACGCACACGCAAACACACACCCACCAACTTTCTGGGGAGAGGGACAAAGGAGAGGGGAGAGCCTCGCCATACATGGACAAGAGGAGAAAGTGTGTGTATTTACATGATGTCACGCAAGCAACGTCACGCGGCCATGGTAGGGAAAAAAATAGGGAAAGTAAAAGGGTGAGAAATTTAATGTGGGGAATAATTCTGACTTCGCACTTACTTTACATTTAACATACATATAATAATAAAATTTAACTTATTTAGCAATTGATTAAGGTAATTTATAAAATTTTTACAAAAATTAATTTTTTTGGAAGCAGAATATACTTAAGAATTGCAGAAGTCATGCAAAAGATTAATTGTAGTCACATTAAAAATATAATAGTATTTATTGAGTTTTTTTTAATGAATTTTTGATCAGAAGTTTGAAATACACACTTATTTAATTTATACTTTTAGAACTTTAAGATGGTTTTCTTGTATTTATAATTTTTCAAATATATCAATGACTATTATATATATATATATATATATATATACACGAGGAATATATGTTCTTCAACCAAAAATTAAATATTTTCTATCAAATCTAAGCATTTGACAAACACAATTAAGACCCAATCTCACTTTTTCAGTTTTCTGGAAGACCACGCACAGCCAAAATCAATGTAACTATCTCTTTTGTAATTCAGAATACTATATCAATGACTATTTTTTGAATTCCATTATTTTTAACACTGTTAAATAATTACAATTAATAAGGAAATGCAAAGAATAATATTTATATAGATTGAATAAAACTCTTTATTATACTCGTGATCAGACTCGTTGTTAAATGTTTCGTTAAAATTATCACAACAGATTAATTTAAAATCATCATTTTTTTCAACTTTTTTACAACTTTAATTGAGTTGAAAGTTTTCTTAATGAATTAATTGAAAGTCCAAAAATGCCGGCGATAATTTTTATGCTTCTAAATTTTCCCCAAATAGTATGGATTTGACGATATTTGAATTTGGTCTTTATAATGCAAAAATACCAATTTATGTAGATATAAATACGAAATAAATTAGCAGATACGTTATTCAAATATAATATACATTGGAAATATCTCTAACCACAGTGCGGTTCGAATTATCTGTAAGTCTAAAAAAATATTTTTTTTCACTTGATTTTAATTTTCAAGAATATTTCTCTTTATAAAGAGAAGTCCTTTGACCTTTTTCTACAGCAAGAATGGAAATTCCAAGCAATTTTTGATTCGAAAAAAATAATTATATAAACACGGAAATTTATAATATTAAAGTTTTGTGAATTGCAATATTCTCTTTTACTTAAATAAAAAAAAATCCCCTAATTTTTTATGAAAATATCTGGTAATCATAACTTTTTATGCATTAATATTTCAATAGTAGAAGGTTTTAACTATTAATTATTTATTCATTGAATTGTGGGATTTTCTAATAAATTTATTCAAAAATATTAAATCAAAAAAACCTTTCGAATTATATTTTACATTTCTTTAATAAATACACTGATTATAAATACACTGATTAAATACACTGAATGGTATTTATAATTTTTCATTGTATTTAATAAATACACTGAAAAATTATAAATACCATTTTCATTAGAAATATAACTTAACTGAGAATTGTTTACTTATGTGAACAGCTTAGCTTTGTTAAATTTAACTAATTCCGCTAGTTTTATATTAGAATTTATATAATTATATATTACATTATTTTCATGTAAGAAACCATTTATATTTGCAGTAATGTTAAAATATCTCTAAAATTGTTAATGTTTATAATTGATTGTAAAAAAAAATTTTAAAGCATCAAAAAAATGCAGCAACGTAAAATGAATTCTAAGATTTGCGCCAAAAAATATCTACAAATCCGAATAAAACTTTTGCATTCTAATTTATAAAAAATTCCATTAAAAAATGATTAGGTAAAAATATTTGAAGTGAAATAGCAATCTAGGATGATTTCGCAATAAATTTTATAATAAAATATCATAGGACGAATAATATTCTTTTAATAAAAATGTATATTAATGCTGAGGATAAATTTTAACATAAAAAAAATTCCTTTTAATATAAAAAATTACTTTTCAAAAAAGATGCTTAGTTGCGCAACAATTGTTCAAGACAAGAAGTATTTTCTCTGACACCGATAGCGCTGCATCTGAGATTAGCATCTATTTTCCCTCTCGACGGGGAAAATTTCTGAAAAAGGGAATTTGCTTCTCAGTAGCAGAGGGTGTGGCGCGGGGGGGATGCACACGTTTTACACGGTTCGGAGGCATGAATGAAAACAGCGTAAATGGGTGGGGAAAAATGAGCGGACTTACTTGCAACAAAGCAATCACTATCCGTGTATTTCCGGATTGAACCGCTATTGTGCTGATAGTTGTTGTGGCCGGATTATTTCCTGACGACATAAATCCATCCATATTTTTGCAGACGATTTCGGGGCTGGAAGCCGCCATTAGGCAAGCCCCACACGAGTCGACAGCAGACGCTCAACTGGTAAATTTAAAGCGGGTCGGCCGGATTCGCAAGATGTGGGGAAAAAAGTCGTCTGCAAGGAGAGGTGCGGTGGAAGGAAAAGTTTAAGCTGTTCTGTTTCCTCCGCACCGTCTTTCCTCCTTTCGAACATCCTTCTCTCGCAGCCCCCTCCCGTTATTCCAGGGATCGTCTGATAAAAAAAAAATGACGCCTCTCCAAAAGGGGCCCTGTTCATAGCTGTGCTGCTGAGAGAGGAATTTATCGGAGAACATAAATTTCGGCTGCACAGCTGAAAGAAAAAAAGATAAGAAAAAAAATATTCTTTTTTTATGGAATGAATAAAGATTTGTTTATTTTCTGGAAATATTTATATGTGTAAATAATCAACTGCTATCGAGATAAACGCCTTCTGTATAATTTCAAGCGCGGTGACAAGTTGTTGAGATTTCCAATTGTGTACAAACATTTAGAATGATATTGAATAAACTCACTTCTTTTCCCTTTCTTTTTTATATTTTACTGTTAATAAAATCATTTATACTAAGAAAAACTTTACTGATGTTATAAGTTATTAACATTTTAAAAGTAACCATATAAACATAATAGACTGTCTTTTTTATTTTATTGCCATAGCAATTATATAGAAATTGTAGCTGAATCTTTTAAAAATCATCAAGATGAGTTACTTTCATGCAAAAATAAAGCGTAGATTATTTTCTTAAAAATTTAAGACATAATTTTTTATAATGGCTTAGAAATTATCGTTCTGTTTGTTATACAAAAAAAAAACAAAAAGAAAAACAAATACCTTTATTCGTTTTTTTTTTTTTTTTTAATTTAGCGAGAGTTTTGCCGACTTGACACCAACAATAACAGAATGGTTTTTGTTTTGTTTTGCGAAACAATAGTCACAATTTAATAACTGAGCAAGAGTAGCATTTTCAGTTTAAAAATACGTCTTTTTGATAGCTAAGATTGTCTACTCGTGCCTCCTTCTAGATGAAGTTGGCTTCCATGAATCGATCCAAATTTACAAATAAATTTCCTACTAACCAATTAATTGTTATTATTACTTATGATATTAGTTACTTTTTTGTTTGCTCAAGATGTCCGGTACCTGTCTTTTGTTGATGGTAATTATGACTGCACCCCTTGGGACAGCAATGGTAAATATGTGAGTATTTCATTTCTTAGTGCCTTATCTATCCTTACTTTAACAATGATTGATACGATTCGATGATGGATGTTTTCATTCCGGAAAGTTTTCAAGAAGCTTGTCAGTTGAAACAAATAAGATTCGACGTAAAACATTCTGACAAAAAGCATGCCACACAACGTGAAAATTAACTTGAATGCAGCTGATGTGAAGTTATTTTTCCAACGCAGTTTAACATTGCCTAAGTATATTAGTAAAATATTAATCTCTTTGGTAATTCGAATTTCTAAAATAGAAATTAGAATTAATCTTGTGTTTTTGATTTATCGGGAAAAAATTTTGATAAATTGAAGGGCATTCCTTTCAATGAACTCATGAATGACTTTTCTCTCAAGAAGATATCTGTAGATAAGTTGCCCAAGTTGGAACAGGAAATAAAGTTTTTCTTCTAGTTTCCGTTTAGTCCTTGAATTCCATTTAAATTAGAAATATTGCTCAATCCGACAACGCAGTAAAATTAATTCTTTTCAATCAATATCACTGGCACTTATTATTAATATTATTATTATTATTATTATTTTGGTTTCGCACAGCCAAAGGCATAGCGAGCTTTGCTTGTCCAAGTGTCATAAGCAACAACAACAAGAGCATTTTTTTGATTTATTTTTTCTCAACAATTTAAATAAAAATTATTTCGCAATTATATAGCAAATGAATTGATTATAATCCACGTACTAGTGTTCACTTTTGGTTTCTAATCAATTCTTAACAATCTCATTTAAATTATAAATATTTCATAATCCTACAACACAATAAAAGGCACTCGTTTTATCCCATGTATTACCATTCATTGATAACTCAGAGTAGTTGATTCCATCCTTAAGATTAGACAAAACTCTTTCTCAATACCCTAAGTTTTTAGTTTTAACATTTCCAGCAGTAGCTTTCAATCAAACGAATAAATTATCTATTTCTAACACTGAAGTCACTTCATTTTAATCGCTTCCTTTAAAGGTTAAGAGATAAAAAAAACTATGTCATCTGTCTTACATAGTCGTATAGATGAGCTCCGGACACTACTTTTAGGTTAACGGGTTTGGAATATTTGACCATTACAAAGTGCCTCGTCATTTTGGACCACGGATCAGATGACGAGATTACACCTGAGTTGGTACCCTCCTCTCCACATCCATGCCACACCAATGGAAGGACTTTGGACGTCACACATTAACGTGGATACATCCCCAACCCAATGAGCGTCAGCAACACAGTGAGATAGAGTACGTGGTCACCCTCCAAACCACTACCAGTGGCAAATGATGCTTCACTTTGCTGATCTAAATGAAACATCAGTGTAAAGTTGCTGAACCACTAGAGCTCGCACCAGGCTACAGATTACTTTCATTAACGAACATTTGCTAATACAGTAGAGCCCCGAAAACTAGGCATTAAATAATTCCCGGATAATTCAGCCACAGAACCGGACAGGCCGAAAAAATACCATGCGCAGACACGTTCAACGTTTTGGTCTTCTGGCTTTGGTCAAATCACCCAGACATTGAAAGGCCTAGGGATAAGGACATCAGCCTTCCATCCGGAAGGGTGGGGTTTGATTCTCAATGCCGGCAAAGACCCTCCGAGCACATGCGATATACGTGCTCAGTAAATCTGTGGAATGGAAAGTCCTGTGGTCGGTCGTTGAGCAGCTGCCATGGGTGTAATTGTCTGGAGAAAATATCCTCCCCCTCCAACTCAAAATCTTTTCTTGCATGGTCTCATTGGACATCAAAGGGGCATTTAACAGCGTCAGATGGAATGACATCCTTCGAATCCTCAGAAGGTATAATACCCCAGCAAATCTTTACAGATTAGTTTGCTCTTTCCTTAAGAACAGAGCCTATCTTGATGAATCAAATAAGCAAAACTCTTATAATATCGGCGTCCCTCAGGGCTCTAGTCTGGGACCCTTTTTATGGCTCCTTATTGCCAATGAACTGCTCATTCAGGACTTTGGAATGGATGTCCACTGTCAGGCATTTGCTGATGACGTGGCAATTCTCCTCCATTCAAAGTCCTACTTTAAGTTCTCTAAAATGGCTATAAAACCCATGAAAATAGTGGAAGACTGGACCAGAAAGTTTAGACTTCAACTTAGTCTCAATAAGTGCAAATATGCTATATTTGTTCCACACAGGGACATCACCAGGAGACCTGGCATTACCATCTCTGGTCACAGAATCTCCTATACCTCTGAAATGAAATATCTAGGAATCCTCCTAGATCCCAAACTGAGCTGGTTTCCGCACTTGAACTGGATCAAGGAAAGAATAAACAATTTGCAAAACAAACTTGCCCGAGTCACTAGGGCCACATGGGGACTTAAACCAGAGATTCTCAAACTGACTTATACCTGTGTTGTTGAGAGCATAATCCTGTATGGGTGCCAGGTGTGGTACCAGGACACAGTCCGCATCAATGGTAAGTTGCAACAAATACAGAGAATTGCTCTACTTAAGATCACCAAGTCTTATAGAACCACCTCTACTGATGCCCTTCAAGTCCTTGCTGGCTGCCCTCCTCTGCATCTGAAGGCAGATTCTTATAAGAAACGATTCGAGCTGTGGAATTATGGTTCGACTATTAGTGTTAGCGACAGAAACTGGTGTTCTAAGAATGCATGGACTCGTACTTTGAGGAATGATCCTCCCTGGACTCATACGCAAGTGGAATGGTCGCCCATTCCTAACCATCTTGACCATTTTGCCTACACCGATGGCTCCAAGATTGTCAACAGAGTAGGATGTGCCTCCATTATTCTTTGCAACGAAGTTGTGATCTGGAGCACCAAAGTCCGACTGAATGATGACGCAACGGTATTCGAAGCAGAAGCTTCTGCCATTCTTCTTACCATGAAATACGTTCTGGAACATAATGTTCCGGTCTGCCACATCCACACAGACTCTAAATCTGTGCTTTCGGCTCTATCTGCTACAGTCATCAATAGTGACGTCATCAGCGACATTAGGGAGATTCTCATGAACAACCCCCAAACTTTTACCTTTCACTGGGTAAAAGCACATGTGGGCATCCGTTTCAATGAGGAAGCGGATAAAGCCGCCAAAGACGCAACCACAAATGAGGATATTGGAATCACAGTCCGACTCAGCAGGCAACAGCTTATCACCCTTACCAATATAGACGAACTGCACAGATGGCAACATGTCTGGGAATGCTCCACCAAGACCAGGAGACTCTACTCATTCTTTCCAAAAGTATCTAGAAAAAGAATCTCTGCAGACTTCTACTTCAACCAGTTCCTCACTGGTCATGGTTGCTTTGGAACCTACAGAAGACGATTCCATGGACAGGATGACATCCGCCCACATGATGGAGAGACTCAAGACGTCAATCACCTCATATTCGACTGTGAGCACTACACTGATGTCAGGACACGCCATTTCCCAAGTTCTGCCAGAGCTGATAGAGCCCCACAATTCCTCTCCAACAAAGGATTCCGGAAGGGGATCCAGGAGATTCTACTGCAAGAGATGCACTACCAATTCACTGGCTGACTCCACCTCTTCTGTTCTCTGTACATATGTAAAATTTCTTATCTGTATTTAATCTGGTATCATACTGTATTGTAACCTTGTTTGTATTTTATCTTGTATCATACTGTTTTGTAACCTTGTCTGTTTTTTAAGTTTTATAGGCCACATTGGCCCCCTTCTTCCAGTCAGAGCGAGTTCCAATGAACGTCTCTCTCGCCCCATCACTTTGAGCCTTTATTTATAGTGATTCGGGTCACCCCACCACTTGCTGGGAGTTCTTTCAGTCATTTGACCTTTGCGACCACCTGAACCTTGGCTTCGGCCTTGTGGTGCACCTCTTGACTGGATTACGCAACGACATTCACTCACCGCATACCTTCGGGTGGGTCGGTGTTCCATTAAGTTATTATCTCCCCCTCCAACTCAATGTCAGAATTGAGGGAATGAATCCTCTAGTGGTGCCATCTATCGGAGGAGTCTTAGAGCAAAGATATACTTCGTATTGCTCTGGCTAGTCGAAAGACGCGCCCTTCCGTCTTAATTTTGTGTAGCCGTAGACTAGCCAGCTTGGCTTGTCCTAGTGTCACAAATGATAGCAACATTGAAAAGATAAAAAATCAAGACATACAAGAAATGTTTTTACCACCGAATGCCACAACGTTATGCCAGCCAATGGAATGAGTCATTTTGGTTAGTCTCAAGAGAGGCGCATCCTGCGATCCTCTTTACTGCTGCAGCTGATGAAAGTGAAGTATCTTATCCAGAATTGAAGTAAAATTAAATAATTGGATGTGTTTTTTGGATGGCTAGTTGATGCCTGGAACGAGAGAGAATCGAGTTCCTGGACGTGCAGAAGCCATCTGAATGATGTCGAGCAGTGGTTCGGAACAGGACAGGTTTGGAACCGATGCAGATATTATAGCTGCTAGTACAGTTAGTGGAAAAGAGGTAGACAAATGATCAAGATGTTGACCTTAACAAGTTCCTAAAATGTCACATAGTGAGAGGCTGTCGAAACCGCTTCCAGTATTTTTAACAAGGGGCATCAATAATGAACCTTCATCGTATTCATGATGAAGCAGCAAAGCGCAGAGTAGAGCGCGGAAAACAATAGAACGATATTCTTTTTTTCTTTTCTAAAACCAATTTTTGCGAAGTCAGCTAACTAATTTTCATCATGTAGGTAATTTTATGACATCGTAAAGTATTTTTCAGAGGTATTGTACACTGTGCGTTCATTTTAGTTTTCATTTTCATGTAATAAAGGCCATATCTGGGGTTTTTCTGCTTGGTCCAAGCTTCTAAACTTGTTCTCGTTCCTGAAGTTGCATCTCACACCCTTCATCATGACTCACACAGGGTCATGGACTTGATTGAGGTCTCTAGTCCATCAAGTAGTACAAGAAACAACAACAAAGAGCTTACTTAGTAAATTTATGTTTTCTTTGGACTAAAAAGTGATTATTTTGTGTCATTTTATCAAGAAAAGCTTTTTTTATTCAACACTAAGTTATCTAAGATTTGTGAAAGCAATTAAGTATTTCACTTGTTAAATGCACTCAGTAGAATAATAACATATTGAGTTACATATTTCAAACGAATTTTTAAATTTGTCTCATGGAATTAAAGCCAGGAGGATAAGTTGATGAATTAATTTTTGTGATAAATTTTTCATTTTCACAGCATACGCTTAATTTTTTATAATCTTCTAATTTACGAACACTTACGATTTTAAAAACTAGTTCTTCCAAACGGTAAGATGGTTTCCAGACGTTTTCATAGACTCAGTGAAAATTTTTATTCCCATTTACGAATAATAGTTTTGAAATTCTCTTTTTTGCGTAATCATTTTCAAGCATCTTTCGTTTGATTTCATTTTCTACCGTCTAATTATTTTTTTAATTGTTTCCATTTTTTTTAATTTGATGATTGGAAACTTACATTTATATGTTTTTATTAGAAAAACCATGCCGCCCAACTTGTCTAGTGGTCAGTGTGTTTGACTGCGGATAAGGAGGTCCTGGGTTCGAATCCCGATTCGGGCATCGATGTACTTTCTTTCTCTATCTATTCCGTCTTTGTCCTTTCCTTGTATGAATGAGGTGTGAATGGTTTCCTACCCTATAAACGGGTACCTATAGCATGTGCGTATTGAGGAAGTCGGACTCCACACCAAAATAGGGTTCAGTTGGAAAAGTGGAGCAGTGCACCCCATGTTGCCAACCTGGCTGGCACACGACAACAATAACATTAGAAAAACAATAAAACCACAAATTTCAGGCAATTAAATGCATTGCTGATGTTGATCTGAGAGACTTTTTAAAAGTAATTCGTGAGGAACTCCTCCCACGCATTTCGTCCCGTCGTACAGACGATGCAATAAGGTATAATCAATATCTTTAAGTGCAAATATCGTGAGTTACTTTTGCTGACCATGCTTGAAACCCTATTATGAATCGTCATTTCAATGACTGAGAATGAAAAACAAGCTTTCAGACATTAAACAAGAAGAAAATGTTGTCACTCCTTAACCATATGGTAAACACAAGCAGATGAATGGGTAAAAAGATTAAAGTATTTTTCATAAAAAAAATTGTAAAAAATATAGAAAATGTATTTTTAAAAATGTAATTTTGAAACAGAAAAAATAAGATTACTTTGATTTTTCACCCATGAAAGGAAAGTGATTTTAAGTATGAAATTCAATTCGCATGTGTTTCTTGTGTATATTGTTGTTGTCGTGACTTATTCATCAAGGTCTCTTTGCAAGCTTCACCATGTCCGGAAGTTCGTAAGTCCTCAAAAGTCCATTGACAAAGACCACACAAAACATTTTGAAAAGACTTAAATCCATCATTTTAAAGTAAATTGACAAAACACTAAAATTGATTATTTAAAAATAATTTGGTTTTAACTGATAAAACTGTGAGTTTTGCACAAGCACAACAGTCCTTTACAGGGCTTCTTCAACCACACCCTCCCTCCATCGTCTTCTGTCATGAGCAACCCCTCCCCAAATCCTGATTTTTAAAGTACTTAGGTCTCCTCCAGAATCCCCCAACAAATCTAGCAGGTGGTCGTCCTTTAGCCCGGGACGTTTTTGAATGTTAAATTTTTTGGGATAATCCTCTGGGCTTCTCCAAATATAGCCATGGCTTATGCAATCAATGAACATCTTTATTATTTATAAATGAGCTCCAGTGGCTTCACGCCGCTTCCCGTAAGCTCAGCAAAGTGAAGCATCATTTGCCGCGGGCAGTGGTTGGGAGGGTGACCACTCGCCTTCACTGGGTTGCTGGAGCTCCGTGGGTTGGGGACGTGTCCACGTTCATCTGTGACGTCCAAAGTCTTTCCGCTGGTGTGGCGTGGATGGGGAGAGAAGGGTGCCAGCTCAGGTGTGGCCTCATCACCTGACCGTGGTTCAAAAGGAAGAGGCATCTTAAAAAGAGCAAAGTCGTACTTTCACCTTCGTGGTGCTCTGATCCAAAACGAAAGACGCTCCCCATTGACTTAATTCACGAGCTTTGCTTGTCCAAGAGAATGTCACATAGGAAAACAACAACAATTATTTATAAATTATTCCACACCAAAACATTTTATAGGCACCCTGTAATGTTTCAGTGAAAATTTATTTTCCTGGAATAGAAGAATGTAAAATACATTTCCAAGAATATGAAAAGTTAAAATACAAACGTTCCAAAAATTTTAATTGGGAAGAAAGTAGTTAAAAAAATCAAAAATATTTATCTATCTAATGAAAAATCCTAGAAAGGTTCATAAATATTTCTATTTTCATTATAAAACACGAGTGTATATTGTGTTTTTCAAGAGAGAAGGAAAAAAGACAGAACGATTTCAAATACAGTCGGTAATTAATTAAAACGTACATTTTTCAAAGGTTTGATATTTAATAAGAAAGAGAAAAGGGATGAATTAAAAAAATTTTCTGATGAAAAGCATGCGAAAACGTCAATGCCTCATTGAAAGAGTTGGAAAGAAAAACATTCGCGCAGTGTGGTAGCGATAAAGGCGAAGTCATCAATCATGGGCGATATTTTTAGGCAGTTTTTACACTCACTCCTTCTTTATTCCATCTCTTGGTTTTAATAAACCTCCCTACAATGTTTTTTTCCCCAAACTATTAATTGCTTTGAACATTATTAATTAATTGCTTTGAACATTAGGATTGACTCGAAATATAATGATTTATTCAAAATAAAAAATATATAAAAATCCAAATTTTTATCAAAAAACATTTAAAATTTTTTATTTTAATTTATTTAAATTACTCTAAATTAAATAAGAACAATCTCTGTTTGATTTTATATAAAAATATCAACTATATTAAAATTAAGTTTAATGTTGTCTATTTTCAAAATATAGGATGCTAAATCAATGAAAATGTAAATACTTAAAGTGTAAATTTTTCATGAAATTCTTATAGAATTTATTCTTTGAAATTTCAAAAGTGAGTAGTATTATGATTTTACATAGGTATGATGAACAATTATATTAAAAAAAATTTTTAGCAGTTTGTATTTTAACAATAATTAATTGAACACCTAACAAAAAAATGATTTATTTTCTTTTGAAATTTTGTTGCTATTAAGGTGGCATTATTTAAGATTTTTAAAAGCAGGAAAATCGGAAATTTTACACAGCAAATAAATTAAGCAATTTATGCAGCAAAAAAGAATTTATATGTTCTTAGATACCAGGATTCTTAGATATGCGACATTTGAGATTTCATACCAAATGTAATTCTTTAAATACAGAAGTTGAAAATATTTCAATTACGCAATTTAAAATTTGTAATGAATTTTGTATCAAAAATGTGTAATCAATGCTGTTTTTTAAATGCTTTTAACACGTGCTTATAAATTTATATTCTTATAGAGATTTCTGTAGTTTCCTATAAATTTTTAATTTACGAATCTTTCTTTAAATTCTTAATCGTAAATTCACAATGCAACTTTTAAATCAGCATTTGTTAAATATATTCGGTCATTTTACCCATATAAATATAAATTCTTTAAATCTATAAAATATACCAAAGAAAAAAATACGTATTATAAAAAATAGGAAACCACAATAGAAGAGATATTTAAAGACAATAAATAGACACACTTCATTTCAATAAATAACATTAATATGAAAACTGTCCTAGCGGCCTTTATTGAACACGACAATTCTTCATTTAAGCCGGGATTCGAACACACTACCTTTCAAAAAAAAGATCCCTAAACAACCAGGACACCACTGCCCGCATCATGTAAGCTCAAGATAAATGCACGGTGTTAAATAAAATGCACAATGTACACATTCCACTATCAGTATAAACCTATATATATATATATATATATATATATATATTAGGTGTGCTCACATTAACTGAAATTGAATACACACACAATGGTTTCTTTCGTTTTAAAATGTTACCAATTAGATTGATAGTACTAACACACATTACTGAATTTCATTCAATTATTAAAACATTAGTTGCTCGCTTTTATGAACTCGTAAGGACAAATAAAATGGTTCTTACGACCGAAAACTCGTAAAATAGAAAAAATAAGCGTTGGATGTTAAAATATATTTTAGCATACTGCTGTCTATATTGTATACATAATTAGAAAAAATATTTAATATAACTACATAAGAAACGTATGCAAAATAAAATTCATACTTAATAAAAATTTTTTTACTTTCATTTTTGATATGAAAAATCATGCAAAAGTAATTACTTGATTATTTTTTAAATCCCAGTTTTAAAAGACGTATCTTTCCCTTTATTTTCAATGTAGAAAAGGTTTCACGATGATATTTCTCAAAAAAAAAAAAAAAAAAGCTTAATCTTGTTAACCAAAACATCGCTTTGTTTTGCGACAGTAACAGCATCAAATCATTTACTTCTTTTTTGGTATTTGAAAGTTCTTTTCCATTTTCACAATCGCTTAATCATCCGATACTTCTTGCGCATAAATTACGCCAAAGAGTCCACATTATTTCGAAAAAGGGTGTCCATCTTTGGCGAAATTCATTCATTAGTAATCCATTGCTACTGAAGTCTTCAAGTAAATGCTCTTTTGGTGACTTACTTCCATTAAGGTGGATTCTTTAAAAAAACTATGCATATTTAAATGACCAAGTCACAGTTTCTTCTGAAACATCATTTCCTGCATACATTGAGAAATGCGTCTAGCGAAGACTGTTCACTTCATACGCGGCGATTGCAAATGATGGTTCGAAAAAACCTGACGATCATTGCGAAAATAACCTACGATATATTGATTGGAAATTATTGATTATACTTAGGTACATGGACTGTAATATGGAAACATGAAAACATGAAATGCGTAAAAAACATCCTGAATTTTAACGTCAGCAATGTGCTTCTTCTACAAATCAAGATTTACGATTCTATAAAAAAAGAATAAAAAACATCGCTTGAAGTTTTCTAATTATAAAATAAAAAACTGGAAAAATATCAGATGATTAAAAATAAATAAAAGATGCAAAAAAAGGAGTTCCCAAGAAATGAATTTTTGATTTTTTTAAAATTTTAGTTCGTAAATGGAAATTAAAATTATTATTGCGTCTATGAGATTCGTAATGTAAATTAGAGGTTATTAAAAACGACCCTATTTATTCGACTCAATATTGCCACAAACTTACACTGTATTTTTAAATGTATCTAACTCTATCCGTATAAAAACTTAAAGGTACATTTCGATAGATATTATCATTAAATTTGAATATTTTGTATGTTACATTCATTTTACAACATTTAAGTGCATTATTATGTTTTATGGTTCTCAACACGCTAATGGTGCATTTAAAGTGCAACTCTTTCATATTGACTGCATCCAAAATCCATCATGTCTAGGGTGTGGTATAATATATATATTAATAATTCAGATGTGAGGTAATAGGTGTGTAAATCTTGGTCATTTCTATTTTCTGAAGCTTAATTAATCTTTTCAAGGTTTCAAAACTAGTTAGACTTCAGCATTACAGGCAATATTAGGTATGTTTTTCTCTTAAACATTATAATAATAATAACTTTTATAAGCATTACAAGACATTAAAAGACGATACTTTATTCCCACATTATACAGTTTCTTTTCATTGCTATCATAAAATTATTCACAAATAATATTATTATTTCACAAATGTATTTGTTCCTATTTTATATATTTACGCCTTTTAGTATTAATTTAGAAGGAGAGATCAACCTATCATTTTATTTCACTGAATATAAGAATTAATGTATTGGAAAAGAAACATGAACTTACTTATGTTTTTTGATGAATTTGTGTTCTTACGTTATTCTAAAATTAATTTTTGTTTTTCTCCAAGATTATAAAAATTAAAGGTTGTTAAGAAATAATTAAAATACAAACTGTAAAGACAGTTAAGCATTAATTATTTAATTATAACTGAGAAATAAAGGGAGGATGTTTTAGTAAATATAAAATATGCTGGTAACAATTCTTATATAGCGTCAAACATTTCAAAAACAACGTTAATGACTTGTGACATTCATTTAGTTAACTGAATTCGCTTATAACCCAAATTATTTTTAGATTCACAATTTTTATATTTGGTGTTTACATTTGAAAGATCAAACTTAAAAATTGCAAGTATCTTTTTATATTTGAAAAAATTCTGTTCTATAAACTAATCAATGTACAAAAGGTTTCATTAAAAAATCATTTAATAATTATACAACTTTTTATACACTACTGGCCATTAAAATTACTACACCAGGAAAGCGGCACACCACACACGTGAAATTTGCACGACAGGTAGAACTTGCTGTGATATGCAAATGATTAGATTTTCAGCGCATTCATACAAAGCAGGCGACAGTAGCGACATCTACAATGTGTATAAAACCAGAGATTTGACAGCAGTTTTCTCATACTCAATTTTCGTTTCAACTTTGTTTTCGGCAAAGAAAGTTGTTGTAATGCCTCGTGTAAGAAGAAGAAATGGCTATCAGCACGTGTCTGACTTTGATCCAGGAAGGATTATAGCCTACCGGGATTGCGGTTTATCGTACCGCAATATTGCTGCTCGCGTCGGTTGAGACCCCATAACTGTTAGCACAATATGGAATCTATGGGTTCAGGACAATCATACGGAACGTCATGAAGTATCTCAGCGACCCCCCATCACTAGCAGCAGAGAAGACAGACATCTTATCCGCATGTTCACAAGGGATCTTACAGCCACGTCACGAACCTTGAGTCGAGAAATGGAGTCATTTGCAAGGCAACAAGTTTCTGCTCGAACAGTTCGACGACGTTTGCAGCAGCATGGATTGTCTGCACGGCGACCATGACTTCGGCTACCATTGATGCTGCGTCAAAGACAGGAGCGCCTTCAATGGTGTGATCAGCGACGAATCTGGACGCGGAAATGGCATCACGTCATCTTTACAGATGAATCTCGGTTCTGTATACAGGACCATGATGGCCGCATCCGTGTTTGGAGGCATCGTGGAGAGCGCGCATTGCCGGCTTGCATTGGACATTGCCATACTGGCCCATCTGCTGGAGTGATGGTATGGGGTGCCATTTGATACACGTCTCGATCACCTCTTGTTCGCATTACCGGCACTTTGAACAGCAACCGTTACATTTCCGATGTGTTAAGACCCGTGGCTCTGCCCTATCTTCGAGGCCTCCCTAATGCTTTGTTTCAACAGGATAATGCACGACCACATGGTGCCTGTACTCTTCTGAACTTCCTTGATACAGAACAGGTTCGATTGTTACCAAGGCCAGCACGTTCTCCTGATCTGGCACCAATTGAGAACGTGTAGTCAATGGTTGCCGATTGTATTGGGAAGTTTGAAGGTGCGTATTAGGGCAACTAAAAATCTTATTAATAGTGAGTTGTATAATTTGTGTCGTTTTCACAAAATTCAATATTATTATAAAAAAACCTTATTTTACAACTTGTAATAAAATGAAACTTTTTTCACTTTTTGATGAAATTAAAACTAATGTTAATGAAAGCCAAATAGCAGCCCATGCACTTACCTCTTTTACCTCTTTTTCGAATTTTTTTACCCTTTCGGTAAACTCTGTTTCACTTGAAGTTGTGGACTGCGAAGATGGAAGTTTAAGCTGAGGAGTAACGCTCTGCCATTTTTCTAAGCGGTTCCCGCCAAAAGTCTGCTGTTGGAAAGAAATGCTGGTCATGCTGTGAGACTCAGTAGTTTCCTTCGAATAAACGACTCTCGAAATGTCTGTGCTTTCCTTGGCACCAGGGAACGACGACTTTCCGTAGCTGATAGTCTCAGACTTGGCTTCTTTTGGAATACTGCTTTTTTCCTGGTCAGGAAACTGCTTAAAATATTTGGATTTTAAGCTTTCGATTTCTGAAAGTAGTTCTGTTTTAGTCTGTGAGCTGAATGCAGAATCCTTCGAAAACTCTTCTTTTTGAGCAGTTTTTGGGAAACTGCGCTGGGCATCATTCAGCAACGTTATTTTGTGAATTTTTTCTGAAGTGGTACTAGGTTCACTTGTCTGATGAATTCGATCACCTCCAGTAATTTGGCGAGTGAAAGTCTGTTGTCCTTCGCCAGTTTTCATCGTTGTTTGGATTTCGTATGATTTCTTCGACTCTGACTTCACTTCTGTCGACTCTGATTTTGTGATCATCGAAGTATACTTCGCTGGTTCAAAGGCCATAGACGATTTTGGAGAAACAGCAACTGCCCTTTCTTCTGCCGAAGTTTCTTGGCTTTGTGGAACTTTCTTGGAAAATCCACTTGAAATACCAGTTTCAACCAATTTTGCAGCAGCCATGCCCTCTGGTGTCTTCTTCTGCGTGACAGCAGGTTCAATATAAGCAGTATATTTTTTCTCTTTTGGCTCGTTGACACCGATAACGGCAGCATATTCCTTCACTGGAGAGGTTGGGACCTGCGACTTCGATGCGACAGCTTGTCCGTTCAGGGGCAAGTCCTCAACATTGTCATCAGAGATGTATTCTTCCGCAAGATCGTCGTCGATTGATTTGAATTCATCCAAAGTAGTTCCTCCTTCGGAGTCCATGGAGCACCAGTCCTCCACTCCGGAAATGCTGGTGCTTCTCCAGGTGTCAGGAGAACGAGCCGAGACATACTCCGAATCGGATTCTGTGACGGTGGGCTCATCACTGAAGTACGAGCTCCGCACTTGCTCAACTGTTTTTTCGGCCTCAGACATGGTTTTCTGCAGACGAGCCGCCGCGCTGCTGGACTGCAAACTCACCCTAAAAAGAATTCAATGTAAAGTTAGGCAATCATATAAAGGTAGACCATCAATAAAGTTAGACAATCCCACGAGATCATTTTTAAATGTACAGGATCTTTTTTAAAGTGACCGTGTTTGGAGCATCCTGTAGCGCCATCTAATATCCGAAATGGCACCAAACTTGGTATTTAGACTAATCAAGACACGGGAAAAAAGATTCCGTAAAAAAATATTTACTTCCAAAAATGGCCGCAAGGGTATTTTATGGCTCTTTACAATGTATAAAATGTGAGCAAAGAAAAATACTAACACAAAATATCGTATAGTTAAATTATTAATGTTCATTTACCACATTAACTTCCCCGGTGAGAAATTAGACCCCATTCAATGTGAGCACTGTTCTCAGAAATAACGCCGTGCATTCTGTGCACAGCGCTCTCCACAGCCGTGCGTAATATGCCAATAGGAATATTCCGGACTGTCTTTGTTATGTTCTCCTTTAGAATAGACAAATTTGATACTCCACCAACATAAACGCATGCTCCAGTAACGTGAGGGACATGGCCACTGGAGCTCGTTTACTTCAGCTGAGATTATTAGTCGGAGCAGCCTACTATTGCTTTTATAGACCCTATTACTGGCACTGTCATCAAACAATATTTGCATTTTTCTTTGATGCTGGTATTTTATGCTAATTCCCGTTGTTGTAAACTATAGCAGCACCACAAAATGTCCTAGCAGTGACTTTTGGAACTAATTTTTTTTTACGGAATATTTTTTCCCGTGTCTTGATTTGTCTAAATACCAAGTTTGGTGCCATTTCGGCTATTAGATGGCGCTACAAGATGCTCCAAACACTGTCACTTTAAAAAAGATCACCCTGCACATTTGATAAACCGGGAATAAAGCATTAATTAATATGCTTTCTTAGCAGTAATAAATTTTCGATGAACACTTGAAGGAATAAAATATTAATTGATGAATTTTTTTTTGTTTGAAACTACTCTGATTACCGTAAAAAACATTATATGGTTACTTTTTTTATCCAAAATAATTGCAAATAGTTGATTTATGTATTTTCAGATTGTGAATAAATTATTTTATTTCAGTTATGAATAGAATTTTTTATGTTTATATTTATGGAAAACAAGTCTATGTGGTGTAGTTGCATTGATTATATATAGTTTCTAGCATGACTTACTAAAATTATAAATATTTTTTCTATTGTTTTATTTGTAAGTATTTTTGTGCTTGGTATATTTGTGAGAATGTAAAATAGAGAGAAATTTATCAGTATTTCACGGTTAAATGTTTTTGAAGCATTTATAGAATATTATAAATAAAAAATTAATTGAACTTAAAATTTCTTAATTAACTAGAAAAATAGTTAAGTTGTTGAAAGTTACTTCTGGAATATTTTTATAGAATTAATTACATGTATGTATATATATATATTTGAAAGGAAATATATGCATCCAGAGAGTATTTAAATAATGCATGTAACTTTTCACGATTTTTTTTACCTTGCTCAAAAACTAACAAACAGGTAATAAAAACAATATTTTCTTGGATTGCCAATAGTTAATACGAAATGTTGTGTACCTTGGCATATGCTATAGAGATTATGTACATATTATAACGTAGATAGGAAAATACAAAGCAATTTTTCTAGACGTTTAAGATAATTCGTAGTTTTGCTTTTAACGAATTTCAAATGAATTTTCTGTAACGCCGTAATTATTATGCGCTTGAATTAATTGAAAAGCAGAAATTAAATTTTAAATTACCTGACTGCACGTATATATAAGAAATGAAGATTATATTTTTATTATTTGGAATTAAATTTTGAGTATGTAAAATCAAATATATTTTTAAAATGAGGAAATATAATTTTTAATTTCTGATAAACGTTACGTCTAAAAATATTCTTAAACGATATCGATAAGAAACATTATATTTGACAATAAACAAGTAGTTTCGTGTGAAAGCAGTGAAAAATAATTTAATCTACTCAAATTATGGTTGAATCATCGTTGCATATAAATGAAATCGGAGCAAAAAAGCAAACAATTAACAAATAATGAAATTCATATCCAAGAAAATGAAATGACTTTTATCGCTATTGATTTGTCAGCTTTATATAGGCTAAAAATCTTGTCACTGAAAAATTTGCAAATTTAAACAACAATTTTGAAATATTATTTAAACTAAAATAAAATCCTAAAATTATACATATTAGAACACAAATTATTAGAAAAGAAAGAATTTTACAAATTAAGTTAATTTATTCATTAATCAAAACAACATGTTACCTTTTATTAAATGAAACAATTAAGAAAATCAGAGTTGTGTTGTGTTTTATACAAAACGAAATTAAGTATACTTTTTTTCTGTATATGGTAGTAATATTATATTGTTTTTGTTACTTTTTGATTGACGGAGTGAAAGATGAATTCCTTCTTCAAAGTATACCAAGACTTGAAATCTCGTCTTATATTTCAAGGTAATTTTGAAACACATTTCATGGTTTTTCAATATTTATTGCAAAGAGAAGGAACAAACAGAATATATATATATATATATATATATATATATATATATATATATATATATATATATATATATATATATATATATATATATAATGAAATACAAAAATATAAATTGAAATGTAAAGAAAATAGATTTAAAGACAAAATATGAAAAAATAATTTGAAGATATGGTCAACAATGCAAAAGAAACTACAGAAGGGTCACCTAAGCACTGAAGCTGTTATAAGAATCCTGAAAACACCTACTTTTATATATTTTTTAAAATTACTTTAATTTTTTAAACTAATTTAACTTCATTTTTTAAACTACTTTAATTTTAAACTTCCTTAGTTATAAAATTCCATAATTTTTTAAAACTACGTTAATTTTCAATTTTAAATAAACAAATAAATAAATATTAACAAAAACAAAATTATTTTAAATTCTTAACAACGGATCTATCTCATTAAGGTTTATATTTGGGTTTTAGGTCGTTGATTTGGTTGATATTACATTTTGTTTCTTGAATTCTTACTAAGTTGTATAACTTGGACATCTAGTATTGTACTTTGGGAGAATTGCGTTAGTTTTTTAGATCCTTAACTCGTGGCATGCCAGAAAAGAGTGTTTGTATTTCTTTTGCCTAATTGACCATATCCCCCTGAAGAAAAAACATGGACCCTATGCTTCATATAATTTTTTCATATTTTGTCTTTAAATCTATTTTCTTTATATTTCAATATATATTTTTTTTATTTCTAATTATTATCCTGACTTACCTTTCTTTAGCTGCTTTTGCGCTAGATAGGCGGTTAGATACATTTGTGGATCTTTTTATTTTCATATTTATAGATTTTTGATTGAATTGTATTATGGTATTTGTCTCTTGATTATATTATGGTATTTTTTCTTTGATTTATTGGCGACATGTTTTTTTTTTCTTTTGCGGAAATTGCCAACTTGATAATACATAGATCAAGAAAAAAGTACAAACTTTCTTTATACACTACTGGCCATTAAAATTGCTACACCAGGAAAGCGGCACACCACACACGTTTTTGCATGACAGGTAGAGCTTGCTGTGATATGCAAATGATTAGATTTTCCGCGCATTCATACGAAGCAGGCGACAGTAGCGACATCTACAATGTGTATAAAACCAGAGATTTGACAGCAGTTTCCTCATACTCAATTTCCGTTTCAACGTTGTTTTCGGTAAAGAAAGTTGTTGTGATGCCTTGTGTAAGAAGAAGAAATGCCTATCAGCACGTGTCTGACTTTGATCGAGGAAGGATTATAGCCTACCGGGATTGCGGTTTATCGTACCGCAATATTGCTGCTCGCGTTGGACGAGACCCCATGATTGTTAGCACATTATGGAATCGATGGGTTCAGGACAATCATATGGAACGTTATGCAGGATCTAAGCGACTTTACATCACTAACAGCAGAGAAGACCGCATGGCCACAGGGGATCGTACAGCCACGTCACGAACCCTGAGTCGAGAAATGCAGTCATTTGCAAGACAACAAGTTTCTGCTAGAACAGTTCGACGACATTTGCAGCAGCATGGATTGTCTGCATGGCGACCATGGCTGCGGCTACCATTGACGCTGCGTCACAGACAGGAGTGCCTTCAGTGGTGTGATCAGCGACGAATCTGGACGCGGAAATGGCATCACGTCATCTTTACAGATGAATCTCGGTTCTGTATACAGGACCATGATGGCCGCATCCGTGTTTGGAGGCATCGTGGAGAACGCGCATTGCCAGCTTGCATTGGACATCGCCGTACTGATCCACCTGCTGGAGTGATGGTATGGGGTGCCATTGGATACACGTCTCGATCACCTCTTGTTCGCCTTACCGGTACTTTAAACAGCAACTGTTACATTTCCGTTGTGTTAAGGCTCGTGGCTCTGCCCTATCTTCGAGGCCTCTCTAATGCTTTGTTTCAACAGGATAATGCACGACCACATGCTGCCCGTACTGTTCTGAACTTCCTTGATACAGAATAGGATCGACTGTTACCCTGGCCAGCACTTTCTCCTGATCTGTCACCCATTGAGAACGTGTGGTCAATGGTTGCCGAGCGATTGGCACGCCATCACTCACCATCCACTACTGTCGATGAACTGTGGCATAGTGTTGAAGCGGCATGGACTGAGATCCCCATAATTTGCCGCAAAACAGCCATACAATCTCTGTTTGACTCCATGCCTAGGCGGATAAATGCTGTTATTGCAGCCAGAGGTGGCTGCTCTGGGTACTGATTTCTCAAGATCTATTCATCCTAATTTCCTGTAAATCTAATCACTTGTTCTTTCCACTATAATATATGTGTCCAATAAATATCGTTCTGTTATTTGCATTCCTTCTTGGTGTAGCAATTTTAATGGCCAGTAGTACTGATCATTATTATTAAAATCAAATCAAAATTATCTTTTATACGATTTTTGTTGTTGTCGTGTGCCATCCAGGCTGGCAATATGGGGTGCTTTGCTTCACTTTTCCAACTGAACCCTATTTTGGTGTGGAGTTCGACTTCCTCAGTTCACACATGCCATAGGGACCCGTTTATAGGGTAGGCAACCATTCACAGCCCATTCATACAAGGAAAGGACAAAGACAGGATAGATAGAGAGAGAAAGTACATCCATGCCGGAACCAGGATTCGAACCCAGGACCGCAGTCAGACACGCTGACCACTAGACAAGTTGGGCGGCTTCTATACGGTTTAATAGAGTAATAAGTTATTGATGATCAAGTATATGCAATATATTCATCAGGCAATAATTCAATTAATGCAGATCCTGGTTCATTATCGATTTTTAAGCTCATGTAAAGCTGACGTAACACAGGGTGCTTACTGATGGCCGTGATCATAAAATAGAGTAATTATACGCAGAAGTAGCAGAATGTGTGTTCTTGCCTATTCACAAATCATACAACTAAATAATTTCCTGGAAGGCTGTTATTAGTTAGGATTTTTCATTACTCTCAGAAGCACCTAGTACTTTCCTCAGGGTTGATAGCAAGCAACGAAATACTTGTAAATTAAGAATGAATACGCCTAAATGCTGCATGGTAAGGGCATAAAAATTATTACCGATTTTTACAATTCCTTGGTAGACGAAAAGAGACTTTTGAGTTTCAAGATTTGCATTGATATAGGTTGATTATGGATTCCTTATAATATAAAGTGATTGTTTCTTTCCTTACAGTTGAGATCCTGATTACGCCACTTTATGACGATTCTCATTGGTTTTCATGACGTTTCATCCAACTCACATGGTATTGAGATGTCCGACTTGTCGACGAATTTGCTGCCTACCTTTGAATCGCATCCTTGGATCAGCAGCAAACAAGGCGAAGTTCACCACTGAATGCCTGAGAATAGTATTGAAGTTCATTTTGTTAATAAAACGATTACTTATATAAGGAGAAAAACATCGGTTCCAAAAGCCCTTTTTCTTTGATTCGAGCCATTAATGGACAATAGAACAAAAAAAAAAAAAGCAAAATGAAAAAGACAAGACAAAACATTCTCTTTAGGGTTAGTTTAAATCGGCAAAGGCCATTTAAATATTTAAAAATTTCATTAGTTATTAGAATTCTAAATTAATAACTGCAATATTTATAAGCAATTCTTTTGAATTTTAAGACTATTTTTTTAAAGGAATACAGCTTAACTAAAAGCTAAATATTTGAGCGATTTAATTAATTTTGTAACTTTAAACCAAGTTTTTCATTTAAAATCTAAAATAAAAATTTTCCAAAATTTGATGATAAAAATAATGATTTGAACATCTGGAATTTTATTGGACTTCACAGTTTTCGTGATGAAAGCTATGATTACCAAAAATTATCTTATCAATGACCTGTTTCAAATTTTCACAGTACTTTAAAGAGGGTGAAATTTTAAAACAATAAAAACACAAAAATATGCATAAATAAATAAATAAAATCATCAAACTATTCGAATATTTAATTCAATTAATGCATTGAATGGGAAAAATTCTATCCGCAGTTTTTCAGCTCTTTCTTATCAAGCGAATTATTGCAATTTTAGCCGACCAACTTGTCTAGTGCCTGACTACGGATAAGGAGGTCCTGAGTTCGAATCCCGGTTCGGGCACGGATGTACTTTTTCTCTTTCTATCTATCCTGTCTTTGTCCTTTCCTTGTATGAATGAGGTGTGAATGGTTGCCTACCCTATAAACGGGTACCTATGGCATGCGTGTACTGAGGAAGTCGGACTCCACACCAAAATAGGGTTCATTTGGAAAAGTGGAGTACCGCACCCCTTGTTGCCAGTCTAGCTGGCACACGACAATGAATGAATGAATTGCAATTTTAAAAGAGATTTCAATAAACAGATTTTTTGTGATGTATTTGTTACTAATTTTATATATTTAATTGAATTAACATAATATTTATTAATTTTTCAAAGAGGAATCATAGATTTTCTTTGACATTCCATATTAACAAACTGTCAAATACATCTGGGAAAAATATCACGGTTTTACATTTCATTGTTGTATGATGATGGCATAAATAATATCATTATCTAAAAATGATGATGTCATCAGTATCCACTGATGGATAATGCTATCACTAAATCTAAATAAGGATAAGAAGAGAGCAATATCTCCCACTCTTTGTAGTGGTTTCAGAAACATTTGGGAAAAGTATCTTAAAAAATGAAATGCATAGAAACTGAAACAAAATTTAAAATTTTTGATGAATAGTTTCAGAACATAGAACAAATTGCAATGATTTCTAACAATTTTTTATTCCAATTAAAGTATAAATTATTATCAAAATTATTACCAGTTACCATATTAACTTGATATTGCTATACAATCTGTTAATTTAATAACAATGGTAGTTATGTAGTTCTTAATTATTTTCATTTATGGGTTCCGTTTTTACAATCAACTACTTTTAGTATTTTTACATTTTATTTGCCGCGCAAAAGTATCGTTTCATTCTAATGTTATTCAAAGGCTCTGAAAGACGAAATTTATGATAGTTAATTCAATTATTGCATGAAAACGTGTAAGCATAGAGATGATATTTTACCAGCAATTTTTTAAGAAATGCGTTGCATGGTTTAAAGGTTTCTTGAGGAAGAATACCTGAATTTAGACCCATGCAGTATCTCGTAATTAAAATAAAAGATATTAATGACATATATTTGTTTTTAAATTAATCTAATTAAAGAATCATTGAATAATGTTGTTGTTGTTGCATGCTCCCAAAGGCCAGCAGCGCTAGACCAGGTCCATGACGTTGTACACTCTACTATAATCCAAAACCAGAAGAGGGTCGTCAACCAAGTCCTGCCTGGAGAGTCCTAGGCACTCAAGGATATGTTCAGGTGAAGCCTGCTCGGTAGAGCAGTTGGTACAGGTTTCAAAGATTCGGGAACCCTCAAAAAACTTTAGGGTTTTAAGATGTCCACTTCGAAATCGGGCGATAATGAAATCGGGAAATAATGATTTGAAGATGTTAACCTCAATAATTTGAGCTGGTCTCTCTAAATGATGATTGTTATTAATTATTTCAATTAAGGTAATTTTTAATCGTTATAAGTATAAAACATGGCCGATGGTGGAATAAAATGTACTCAATCTCTCGTTCCAGCGAGAAAGAATTTTTTTAAAAGCAGAATTGTGTTATCTTCTATTTAGCCTTAAGATAAATTACAGATAATTAGCTGGCTTATAAAAATTTGTTTTATAAACATGAAATATTTTAAATAATGTCAACACCATCACGACAACTCATGGTGGACATAGTCTTTCCGAATCAGCAGATTCACCTCTACTAGAAGCTAAACTTTCCAATTATTTGTTTTGGGGAGCAGTTAGTTCTCTTCTACTGTATCTAGCCATCGAAGTCTTCCTCTTTATGTGTTATATGATCTAAATGAAAAGATTTTCTTTTGCTCAGCGTCTTTTTGCTGAAGCGGATGGCATGTCCAACCCATTTGAGTCGGCTTCTTTTAATATAGTGAGCAACATGTGGCTCTTTGAACACTGGATACAATTTGGTGTTGTGTCTTCTGCTCCAGGAGCCATTTTCTTGAATTTCACCAAAAGTACTCCTCAAGCTATTGTGCTCAAGGGTGCTTAGCAACAATATTCCTCTCTCATTGTCATGGCCCATGTTTCCGACACATAAGTCAACCCACGACAAATAAGGGTCATATAGAGAGACAGCATTATCCTTACAGTTAAAAACCCGGATTTAGTAAATGCTTTAATCTATAAAGAGATATATTTACTGCAACTGTGTGTCTCTTAATATCTGGAAGGATCTCTTTGGTTCAGTTAAACAAAGTTTCTAGATAAATAAATTCTTCAAGTTTTAAACTTAAGATCTCCAATAGAAGGGTGTGGCAGGGGGGGGGAGGAAGAGCATATTTTGCGAATGGCATATATTTAGTTTTATCTTGATAAATAACAAGGCCAACTGGTTTTATCTCTTTTTCGATAGCTTCAAATGCCTAACATGAAGGTTTAATTTTTAATTTTTAAGATAGCTTTGTGAGGCGTGAGTTCATCAAACATATTCAGATATATGCCCCACTAAATAAAATTAAATAATACTATTAGCTTTCAATGAAGTAACTGTATAAATGAATAATTTTTTGCAAGAAATGGAGAGTTATAAATTCAAATTTTTCTCATTTTCTCCCTTCTTCGTAAGTCAACTTCAGAAGCTGTGCCTTAGCAGTGGTGAGTGAATATGGTTTTCAGTTTGCAGAAAGGCAAAGCCGAAAGCAGTGATCGACATTCAATAAGTGCTTTGTTTCGATGTGTGCAACTGTCTCTGAACGATGTCGTTTAAGTGAAGCAGAAGCTCAAAGAATTGTTGGTTGGTAGGCCGAAATAGCAGAAGACGTTAAAGTTCCATAAGGCTGACGCCCAGGTGAATGTAGTTGTCATGAAACGACTTCCAGCGAAGGTCGATATTTAAATATAATGGCTCTGAGACACCGATATATGAGTAACACTCTTTTTCAGCAGTACTTTCACTGAACTGTTAATGCCAAGTTTCAACACAAGCTGACCGAAACCACTTCTTCTCTTCTCTAATGTACTGTTAATGTAATATACATCGTTAGTATTTTTACCCTAATGGTATACATTATGTTAACAGCAAGGCACCGCGGGGCTTACCTAGAATGAACAATATAATATGTGAACTGGAGGGAAATGAATGACGCAATATTTTTTCCCTCTCGCGCCCCAATCTTTTATTTATCCTGACAATAAGGGATGCTTACATCCAGAAGAAATCCAGCAATATAAACAACGTTACGTTCTTACAAGAAACTGTAAAATTTGCCTATGAGATATTGGTTCTTTATGCTACCATTTCCATTGATAGATTCACTGGCCTCCATGTCTTTCAAGATAAAGCTCTTACCAATCATCAATACTGGCTTAATGTCCACAGAATTAATATAGTCTCTTTCGCTACAGCTCTTGTAAATGAATTCCCGTAATTGAATGACAACTCTAGGCCACATCGTACTCACTTAATGGGGGATTTCTTTTCGAAGAAAGAATCATTCAAATGGAATGTCGAGGATGTTCCCCCAACATGAATTAAAGATGTATATTTGGGACATTCTAAGCAGACGAATAGATTGACGCCTATTATCTTCACAGATTCCCAAAGAAATGGAAAGTTTTCTTCTGGAAGAATAGGGTCAAGTATTCCATCTCCTCATTAATAACTTTGTCAACTCCATGCCTCAAAAGTATTGAACGTTGGTGTCGGTTCAAGAAAACCATATTTCTTATTTAAAAAAATTCGGTCAAGAGATCCCATTTTTAATTTAATTTCTTCGTACTGTAATTCCTTGTTCAGCAGCAATTGAAGATGATTTTTTTAATGTATATATAGGTCTTTAGTAGTCAAGATTTTAAAAATATTATGAAAAGAAAAGTGTAAATGTAATTTTTATTATTAATGAATACTTTCAAAAGTTTAACAAGATATTCATGTCTAACTATTGAACATTCAGTACTTAATGAGATTTTTTAAATGTGTGTATTTTAAACAAAGCAATTTTTTTAAATTTTAGTTTTTAAAGAGGTTAAAAAATTAAGTATTTAATATGAATATATACCATTTAATGGATATTCCAGAAGTCTGGTCAGTACAATGTTTTAATTTTATTTTAGTTATATCCAGCTTTATAGATTAAGTATTAACATGGTTTTAAAGTAATTCTATTTGAAAGTATATATTAAAACTACAATTATCAGCAAAATCCAAAAAATAGTATACATTATATAAAAATGTTATTTTTCACAATTTTAATTTTAAATTTTTGGTTTCAAATTGTATAAAATTTAAATTAAGTTAATTAAAAATAATAAATGTAACAAACATACGATACTTTAATAAAACTATAAATTTTGATATTTTCTTCATTACATTAAATAATAAAGTTTTAAATTTTGCACGCATTTTTATGATATAAAAATATATCCTATTAAGAATATCTGCATAAGTATTTGGAAGTCCTTTCAAATTATTTAAACAAAGTAATTTGGAATATAAAATATTCTTTAAAATGTAATTAAATTTTTAAGCAGTTAAATTCTTTTATATTGAAATTAATATACCCATTCTAAATCTAAATTTGTTGTTTAAAAATTGACAACTTCAAGATTGTTTGTTAACACTGAATTTTGACAGTAAAAAAAAAAATTCCCCAAGAAATGGAAATTTTTCTTCCAGAGGAATAGGGCAAAATATTCCATCTCCTCATTAATAACTCAAAGGTATTCAACGTTGGTGTCGGTCCAAGAAAACCATATTTCTTATTTAAAAAAAAAAGCATTTTCGATCAAGAGAACCCATTTTTAATTTGATTTTCTTCGTATTGTAATTCCTTCTACAATAGCAATTGAAGATGAATTTATGTTATTCAATGAGAACTGCAGGCCAGATTAGGCTTGCTTGATGGAGGTTTTCTTTTTCCTGAAAAAAAATAATAATTTGAATTCCCATTCGAATGATTTTTTAGTTTGATCAACATGTTTTCTGAACATGAATTCAAACAGGACATTCTTGGCAGACCAGTTGTTATGTATCTTGTATCTCAACAAATTTTCTAAGAATTGGAATGATTTCTGCAGAAGAAATGAAATCGAATCTCTCAATTCCTTATTAATACCTCATTGACTTGATGTTCTCAAAGTCCATTGTAGCCAATCAAGGAAACCATATTTGTTATTAAAAACCTTTTTTGTCAAAGACATCTTATGAAAAAATCACAGTGAATTGCTTTTTACGCCAAAATACTCAATAAAATGGATTTTTCTGCAAATAGATGTAATTGTTTTCTCATACAGCTTACTACATTTACCGATCTCATGTGTGTGTACCAATAATTCAAACAATACCTCTAGTTCCATCCACAACCCAAATATCCTTTAATTGTTTTAGCAGTATGCAGTCACAAATCAAATAGTTTAGATTACTTCTTCTCTTTAGTATATTCCATTCACCCAAAAAACAAAAATAATGGTTTTTCCTCACAAACATCTAGAGAATCTGGTATTTGAATGGCCTTCAGCTCATGGGATTCAAGGATGAATGATTGCAGTGGTTAAAAATGTACTTAAAACCATCATTTATGTGCAACAGTAAACTATAAATTGATAAACCAAACCCAAAACAGTAAGGCAATTTCAACCAAATTGAATGTTTTAAATAGAAAGTATTTTTCAACAATGTAAACTGATTATTTTATTATTGGAATCTAATATTTCATGAAATAAATTCTTATTTTTTGATCATTAAAAATTGTGCGAATTCATAAGTGTAAAATAAAATTCAACAGATCATTCATGCTTTAATGGAATATTTATATACTTTAACTGAATAATTCTGATGTCCTTAATTTTGGCGAGTTCCCATATACAACGAAGTTTGAGTACCGTACTGGGGAAACAACTTAGCGAAATAACTCATAATGCCATATATAGGTAAATTGGACACACCAAATTATGTTTGTTTTCATAAATTTCTGTGACAAAAGCACATAGAAAAGATTTTGTTTATAAATTTAAGAATGCACTGAGTACATCTTAGTTATTTTAAACTATAAAGACGAAGATCAATATCTAATTTGACTTTTAATTTTTCAAACTTCTAAGCAATATCAACATATTGGGCAACACATTATTTGAGTTGTTTACGTAACGTGATATGTAACAGGACCAGAAACTTTACTCTCACTCACTGATAAAATAGATATCAGTGAGTGAGATAAATATCAGTGATAAAATAGATATCAGTAAGTTTTATGTTTATATCTTACAACAGTCCCTTTTTAATGATGTTGTATTGATGAATTTCTTTTCTAATAACTGGTTTTATTATAATAACAAACAATATTTAAATTTCATAGAACATAGTTTATGTTAAGAATAATGCTATAGTAAACTGTCTTAATTTCATTGAAACTTTAGTGACATTTGCATGAGACTAAAGAATTTCAAATTATAAATATAAAAAGTGTTTTATGCTGTTTTTCCATAATCTACATTTAGAACACTTGCTTATTAATCAACTGAGGCTCATGAAAAATATTAATATCAATGCTTTTAACTCCTTTACATTAAATATATACAACGAAAATACACTTGCGTATGAAAATTCTAGTAAAATATTTTTTCCATATAAATAATTTTATTTGATAATATATATATATATATATATATATATATATATATATATATATATATATATATATATATATATATATATATATATATATATATATATAATTTTTATCATATTTAAAAATATTATGTGACCTTTAACTTTCGAAGTTACTACTGAAATGTATAAAACAAAATTTTTAGTTTGCATTTTAATGATGTTAACACTCTTATTTTTTGTCGAAGTAAAATTTCTTTCTCTCTCTCTCTCAGCTATGAAACTGATACATTTATTTCAGAAAATAAGTTTTGGGTGTTAAGTTTGAATCATTCACGCATTAATATTTTATTTCATTTTAGTCTATATTATAATTAAAGTACCTTAAGAATTCCATAAATCATAATTAGCAAATCTTTATGATTACCAAAATGTTTATGAATAGAAAAAGTTAATTTTGTGAGAACTACAGTATAATCTCAGCATTATATATATCCCTTTAAATTTATTTGACCGATTCTCAATTTAAAGTATTTAATGGATTCACTTAAGAAATTTTTAAAATTTTCTTTATTTTCATGTCTTTTAAATATTATTTTTTTAGGAAGAACTAATAATTTTTTTCTTCAAAATGATGCATTTAAAGAAATATTTTCAAACTTTGGTCCATATATACTAATCTTAAAAACATTTAATTCTGATAAGGACCCATAGCATAAGTTATTGTGTGCTCATGTTTTATAACTTTGGTTCTATATTTTGGAATCAGATTAATCCAACTCAAATGCACACCAAACTAATTTTACTTTGAGGAATTGTTAACATAGTTTTTTTTCAATTAGATATTACATGAATGCTATATTGTTTATTTTATTAAGAATGTCATATTACTCTTCTTTGGATGAAAGTTTGATATTCTTCACAATAAACAATACAATATGTATTTAATTTACTTTATTATCAAGATCAGATCCCTTATCTCATTTGCTTGCTCCCTCTGCGGCTACACCCCTATCACTTTAAAATTAAAAAAACTCTAATCCCTATGAAACAAATTTATTAGGCAAAGGCTTCCTGGTATTACAGAAACCATAAAATTAGAAAAAAATTTAATATTCCAAAATTAAAAGAATTTTACACTAAAATAATGTATCTATAAAAAATATATCCTATAAAAAATGTACATTTAACCAATAAACCCACCATTACCGAACTTACGTCCCTTGCGTACAAGTCTCCACCAATAAATTCTACCCCTCATGCAATTGTTGGTAATGCAAGAGCAATTTCTAAATATATATATTTAGACACATATATATGTGTATATAATTCATACAATTCATAGACATATATATGGGTGTATGAATATAATATTAATGAAACATATTATATTTTCTACTAAACCTTAATTTCAGACCAACTTGTCTAGAGGTCAGTGTGCCTGACTGTGGATAAGGAGGTCCTGGGTTCGAATCCCGGTTCGGGCATGGATGTACTTTCTCTATCTATCCTGTCTTTGTCCTTTCCTTGTATAAATGAGGTGTGAATGGTTGTCTACCCTATAAACGGGTTTCTATAGCATGTGTGTACTGAAGAAGTCGGACTCCACACCAAATATGATTCAGTTGGAAAAGTGGAGCAGCGCACCCCATGTTGCCAGCCTAGCTGGCACGCGACAACAACTAAACCTTAATTAATTTTGCGAGTTCCCTTTTTTAGTATCCATTTTATTGCTTTTCTGATAAATTTTATTTATGAAAAACCTCAACTCTTCATCAATGAAAAACCTCAACTCTAATGGTATCAGCCAATCAGATCACGGCTAGCTTCTTTCTTTTTTCAAATTTTCAATTATTATTTAAATAACTAAAAACAATTTCTGAATTCAATTGTATAAAAATATCATCAATAAATCTATGCATACTTTTCTAATATTTACAATTTAAAAAAATGGTGTAAAATTTAATTTATTTAGTTTTATACTATTAATCAAGCTTAGACCTAGAGTAAAACTATACGCTTAAATTTTTAAGCTCCCCCCCCTCAAGAACAATTTTTACCAATAATATGCCAGACAGAATACAGCTATATCTACCACCTTCAGAGCAGTTACAAACGAGGATGAGGATATATATATATATATATATATATATATATATATATATATATATATATATATATATATATATATATATATATATATATATATATATATATATATATATATATATATATATATACACACACACATGATTCTTTAGATAAGCAATTTAAAACAACGTGATTCTTTTAAAATAAAATTGATCGAAATTGCATCATCAAATACCACGTTTGTGAAAATTTATATTACATGAGAAACAAACAAATTTTTATCATCTAAACAGGACTGTATATATTTTAGCAATGTTATTGCTTAATGTAAAAAATAATTAAAATATCGTATTAAAAATTCCTTTTCTTAAATTTAATAACGGTACATAAAGAATTATAATGTAATTAAGTATAATAATATAAAATACTGAGTGTGTTTTATATAAACTATATTTCTTTAGATTTAATAGCGATATATAAAGTATATGATACTAATGTTTACGGTGTATTACTTCTTCCAATATATATTTTAGAGTTTGAATATTTCATTGATCAGACACTTATTGTATCAGTTTAAATTAAAAAGCATTACATTCACAATTCGCTTAAATATTTCTTGTAAACGAGGAATATAATTTATTATTATTTATTTACATATTTGTTGATTATTTATTTGAAAATAAAATAAAAATAGGCAATAAGAAAATTTAGATAGGATAATTGTAAATTATATTTTAGTTAAGAAATAAAAGTGTTGAATATTACTTTCACACCTAACTAAGAATTGTTGATTTTCTAAAATTAAAAACATTTATTTCATCCGTTTTACTACGCTAAAAGAAATTACTTTAATTATTAAACTTTATAAAACAAAATCTTACATTTCTTTTATAAGGAAAACACGAATAAGAAAATTAAACATTAAAAAAAATACATAACAGCACGTACAACTTGAAAATAAAATAACTCGTTTCAACATGAAATCTAATTTAACGTGTAATATGTTAACCCTTATTATATAAGATGAGAGCTATTTTTATTTCGAGAGTGTTTTTATACATAAAAGAAACTATTTATAGAAATAACTATTTCTTCTACAACAATACATAAAACTAAGAAGAACATAAATTTATATATTTATCCGACATTTTTTATAAAATCTGATAATTCAAATGAATTTTTAAGGAAAAATATCGAAAACGAAAAACATTACATGTACATAAATTATTTCTTAATAAATGCATATTTTCATCCACTGACAAGTTTAAAACAATAATCAAACTGAATTAAAAACTGACAAAAATACTGAATAGCGAAACAAGCTATGAAACATTACACGCAAATGTCGATATAAATATTACAGTTCTTTTCCGATGATAAACCTCATATTAAAAATTTTATAATCAATATCAAATTTGTTTAGTTAAATTATAAACAACAGCAAAACAAACAATAATAATACTTAAATTAATAAACGACAATAATAACTGAAACTTTTTCAAAATTCTACGGATAATTGCTTACGATATCGTATTAATTGTTAGTCATTTATTTTTAAACAATGCATTTTCGAAAAACAACGAAAATAAATTTCCTAATACTCACGTTTTTAAGTCAGAGGATACATTTTTATAAACTATTTTTTGTATTTAAAAAAAGACGTTTGAGAGAAAATATTCAATAATTTGCTAGATTCAACAGTTAATAAAAAATATTAAAAAACAAACTAAAGTTTGAAAATTAATCTAACATTGATTAAAAAAAATGTGATGATTAGAAATAATTTCTAAAGAAAATAAATAAGCATTTAACTTTCAAAATTAAAATTTTGAAAGTTAAATGCTTATTTATTTATATTATATTATATTATATATATATATATATATATATATATATATATATATATATATATATATATATATATATAGTATAGATAGATAGATAGATAGGTGTGTATTATTTTTTTCTTGCAATACAGAGGAGAGCAATTCTTAAAATGAAGAAAAATTTAAACGATATTTTCTCAAATTTTGCAGTACTTATCCTATAATAAATTCTGTAATTAAGAAAGTTTTCAGTCAGTATCAAATCATTTAATATATAACGATAGTACATAAAACAACAATATATAGTATATATATTTATATATATATATATATATATATATATATATATATATATATATATATATATATATATATATTTATGTATATATATATAATAATAATAATTATAATAATTGTAATTAATACTTCATAATAGTAATAATAATTTCTTTAAATTTTTTAATTACAATTGTTTATAACATGTTTGTGTTAACAGTTTGTAGTTTATAAGTTTATATGAAAAAAATGTACTTTTGAGGAAGAAAAAAAGCACAAATAAGGGTTATATTGCTTAAATGAGTTGGCATATTTTAACAGTATATTCTTTCCATTTTAAGTAAAATGAAAGCAAGCGAAAGCAGAAATAATTGAATAGATAAGTATCTTTCAGAAAATTAAAAAAAGAAGCATTTTTTATGCAAACAAAAATTAAAGACGCTCTAGAATAATGGAGGTTTGTACAGACGCAGTACAGGCAGTACTTACAGGTTGAAGGCATGCTGCAGGAAGGGAGAGGCTCAATTAAAGCTCCGTCGGCTGCAGGAAGAGGAGTGATCTCCTCCAGACGCTGTTTCTATCTTGGGCTTCCCTCGTGGCAAAACGGTATTTTAATGAAGAAGGCAGACGCCCCTTTCTAAGAGGTCCTCGCCGTCCCTTCCAAGATTAGTTTCTGCAGCGAGGCTTTCTCATCATTTTATTTTGATGCGCCTGCTCCACGTTTTTTGCAATTTCCCATTCACTGGCTTCATTATTATTTTTTTTACCTGTGATAATTATGCGACACACTCTTGTCCGCTTCCTTTCTTTCATGGATTCCAACTGATAAAATTAGAACTCATTTGATTTCTAATCTAAGAAAACAATACATGCAAATAAACATTTTTTTCTTTCGAACTAGAGTGACACAGGTTTCATTGCAGTCCCTGTTGAAGCAACGGGAAATAATTTATGTTTTCTGTACACACTAATCTAGATATGGATGCTTCTACGCAATGAAGTAGATATCCTCACCGGCTCTCATGTGCTGTAAGGCTGTTTTCTTCATTATCCATCATGTAAAGTCATGGTAGTACTACTTTTTCCCATTGTTTAAAAGTGGCTGGTATTGAACCCAAGCTCCGAAGTGAATATTCTTACCTGTAGGTCACAGTATGGTATAGATGTTCGGGTGTTTGCCTGGCCTCTTCCCTTGCCGCAATGGAGTACGATTCGCAATGTACAAAAAGTCCTTTTGGAAGATAGTAATATGGGGTTGATGTTCATAAACATTACAATGGTCATCCTATGTTACATTGTTTGTTACGTGATGTCAAATGAGCTTCTTTAAACTCATAAAGGTCTAATCATAGGAGTGTTTTCTTCAGAGCATAAGCTTCTGGGTTGGATACCAAGCCTTGCTGAACAAATGAAAAGAGCTGACGTATTTAGGATTTCTGGGTATTCATTTATAAGGATGGGTGCTTGTTGTTGTTGTTGTTACTAATGACACTTGCACAAGCCAAGCTCGCTATGCTATGTGAATTAAGTCGATTGGGGGCGTCTTTCGTTTGAATCAGAGCACCATGAAGGTGAAAGTACGACTTTGCTCTACACATAGGTCATAGGTACCCGTTTATAGGGTAGGCAACCATTCATACAAAGAAATGACAAAGACAGGATAGATAGATAGAGTAAGTACATCCATGCCCGAACCGGGATTCGAACCCAGGACCTTCTTATCCGCAGTCAGACACGCTGACCACTAGACAAGTTGGTTGGCTGGATGGGTGCTTAACCGTTTTCAAGTTGCCTACTACAAAGCCTGAGAAAGAGCGCTCTTCAGAGCATAAGTTCCCGAGTTTGATACCAGCCGCTACGGGAGATGTATGTTGCGCTTTTACTTTTTGCATGTAAGTGCAACGTCTGTAGGAGTGGGTGCTTGAAAATGTCACCGGTTTCCATCTTTGCGACAAGTGAGTACGGCACAGTGCCTGTCAAAAGTCCATCCCAAAAGGCAATTCACGCGGTGGAGGCCGTAGAACAGCTGTCGGACGTCAAAACTGTAGAAATCTAAAAACAGCAAGAGTAAGTGACAAACTTATGAAAGCCATGAGATGAAGTTGCACCCTCGCATCAAGGAAATAAGAAGAAAATGTCATTTCAAGCTATTTGCATAAAGATTTAGGAAATAAAATACAAGTACTCTGCTACCAACAGCTTCAAACATAACGAAATGATAATAAATTGGTAATAGGGGGAAAACTACGTAAAATACACGAAATAAAATTATAAAATCAAAAATTCAAGGAGTAACTAGCTAGAAAAATAATTAGAGTAAAAATATAAAATGTAACTTAAAGAAAATACACAAATATATTGAAATGAATTATAGAAAGTTAAATGAACATAAAAATATTTAATTGAAGACAGAATAAAAATACTAATCGATAAAATAATATACTTACTGACTGAGGATTAAGAATCCACAACTAACATTAAATTAAAAAAAATTATAAGGAACAATTAATAAAAAATAAATATAATTGTTTTCTCAAGGGAAGAGAACTGATTATTTTAAATTCTGTGAAAAATATAACCATGTTTAAAAATAATATTCCTTACCAAAAAATGCACTTTTCAAAATTTCGCAATTTTCTTATAATTAGATTTTTTTTCCATATTATATAAAAGAATATTCATAGAAATTCTTAGCTTTAAAACTATCAATATCTTCAGGGGGTGATTCAATTCTTATTTCATATTCAAAAGAAAAACTTATAAAGGAATAATCTACAAAAGTCCATCATTTTTAAAATGCTAGAAACAAATTGCATGAACATACTTTCTTTGTGTAGTATATAATGCTTGCAATTTGGAAATAAAAAAACGTTTTTTATCAACGATTTTGAAATAAAGTATAAATAAAAATTCAGAATAAAATGCTATAAACAAAAAAAAAGTTATGCATACTTATGATTTTTCGTCAAAGCTTTTTCCATCATCTTCAAAAGTTGTTTTCCAGTTTCAATGGAGTAACCAATGGCAGATGATATAGCTAGCCAAGGTTTTCTGTACCGCTTAATCACAAGTTCTTTTCGAATTTCTCCAAATGTGTTCAATTTACAGCGAATATTTAATTTAAAATCTTCTAATCGCTTAAGTTCCTGCAAATGTAAATAGAAATTAATAGCTAAAATACATTTCGCTTTGAACGTTCATAGTTTATTTAACTTATTTCAATATATTTCATTGAAAGCACTTAAAAAATCGGCAAAGAAAGGTTATTAGACAATGATAAAAGAACAAGAAATCAAATTGTTTACCAGAGATCAAAAATGTATTAATTGCGCATCATTGTATTCAAAATTTGTTTGTTTATGAGATCATTTGCACTGAAGTGCATTGCTTCATAATTTGCTTTTTTCCAAATATTTTTTGATAACTGTCATTTTTGAAGTTAATATACTGTATATGAAAAAGAATTTGAGTAAATCTTACAAATTTTGATGTGTATTATGCTTTATGGCTTAAATAACATAAAAAAACTAAAACACTGTAGAAAATTTTTATTTTATATTCCATTTAATACATAATTAAAAATTTAAGAATAATTAAAAACTATTGTTTATTTTTCCAAATCATTATTTATTTTATTTTTGCTAAAATTTATTATATCTTGTTATAAAGATTAATCAAATCTTACTGTCCACACATTTTATAAAAAAATGTGGTGCTTACGTCGATCATTTTCGTCAAAAAATATGTTATTATGATAAAAAAAAAATCGCCAATTTTTTTTATCATTTTTCAAAATGCAAAGTAAAAAAATGGAACAGTTAATTTCAATGAAATAAATAAATAAAAACGGTAACTGAAACTAATATTCACATTTTTTAATCATAAATTTAGAACTTACATGTGTTAAAAATATAAAATGTAAAATCTAAGCTAAAAAATTATAACTGAATTGCAATATTTGACTCTAAATCGCTACATTTGGCGATATATGTAATTTTGCGGAAATGGTCGACGGAATAACACGTAACTATCAATTTAAAAAAAAAACAAAAATAATTGCTTAAAATTATCAAAAAATTAACGCCAAATAAAAATTTTTAAGATGAACAAAACTATTTCATATGCATTAGAAATATTTACTGAAACAAAGAAAAAGGATAAAACTCATGAGCATTTGGTTTAAAATTGCATGTTGTTGTTACTTATGACACTTGGACAAGCCAAGCTTTATCGCTATGCCTTGGCAATGCAAATTTAAGTCATTAGGGAGTGTCTTTCATTTTAATAAGAGCATCACGAAGGTGAAAGTACGTCTTTGCTCTTTCGTTTTTAAATCATCCGATAGATGGCACCACCAGAGGAACCTCTCCCTCAATTTTGACATTGCAAGGGGGAGGAAACTTTCTCCAGACCATTGCACCCATCGTAACTGCTCAATGACAGATCACAGGACTTTCGATTCCACGGATTTATAAATAACGAGCACGTATATCGCATGTACTCGGTGAGTCTTTGGCGGCATTGGGAATCGAACTCAGCCCTTCCCGAAGGAAGGCTGATGCCCTAACCACTAGGCTACCACTTTCCCGGTTTTTGCATTGCAGCGGAAAATTTCAATAACCATTTGCAAAAAATCTCTTCTCCATCCATGAAATAACTTGTGGGAGGAAAAATCTAATAACTATATCGTTAATATTTTTAATGAAAAATACATACACACACATCCAGATATATATAATAAAATAACCTAAAATTTGCAAAGTAGGATTATTTTTTGCTTATTAATGCAAACATACAGTTTTTTTTAATGCTTGGTTTTTCTGACCATAAAGTTTCTTGTATTTTATATACAGACATCGTGTTCCTTAAAATATGATTTTTGTTCCATTCCGCGGATAAGTTTTTTCGTTAATTCTGGACAATGGTCAATGGAAATGTTTTCTGTTTCCTCTACATCGGTATCCTCAAAACTTGAAGATCGGTGTCTTTCCTGTTGAGCCCTTCACTGACGTCATCAGTTAACTGAAGTACAGTCGGAGCATTTATGTCAGCATTTAAGGTACCTTGTACAGTTTTTTCATCGATTACTTCCTCACTTGAAATGCTTTTGGCATATTTAAACAAATCTTGGATCATTTCTTTATCTTGTGACACGCGAAAATCACAAAATACGTCGTTTTCTTCTCCTTCAATAAAAATTGAAAGGGGCCAGATATAATGCCAAGCATTGATCAGAGTATTTTTGTTCAAGGAATTTCAGGAATCAGCAATACTCCAAAGGGCATCTTTGATCTTATAAACTTTTTTTTGAAAATCTGTCATTCCCTCTCTAGAGTTGCAGAATTCTAAATATTTTCGGATAAAAGCCGTTTTATATACAAGCACTTTAACGAATTTAGAATATCCTGATCCATTGGCAGGATCAAAGATGTGCAATTCGGTGGTATAAAGACAAGTTGTCCTTTTCAAGAATTTCTGCCTCGGAATGCCTATTAAAAAAAAGGAAGAAAGGAAAAAAAATTACAATCTGAAAAATGCCGGCTTTCGGAACATTCCGGTTTTGGGGAAACCGGATCCTATACTATATATGATTTGACAAATTTTGATAATTAAAGATTAATTAATTTATTTTTTCTTCTTATTTTGTAGAGTAATCTTGCAAAAAAACATTTCTGTGTGTAAAATTATTTTCTTAAAATCTATTTAATATGTTTATTTAAGTTAGATAATGCAACAAATTTATAAAAATGTTTTTACTCGTTATACGAGGGTCACTCTGAAATTTTTGAGATACAACTAGGTTTTTAAAGTTATACTTACAAAATTTTAGGTGTGTTCAAAGTAGTCTCCTCCAGCATCAATGCACTTTTGTAGACGAATTTTCCACAGATTAAATGCCTCAAGCCATTCATTTCTTCGAATAGATGAAAAAATGCATTTATAGCCACAACAATCTCTTCTGAATGAAAACGACGTCCACGTATGTTCTTTTTTAGATTAAAGAATAACCAAAAGTCGCACATAGCTAGATCAAGTGAATACGGCGGATGTTCGATCACTTTAATTTGTTTTTGTATAAGAAACTCAACTGTTAATCCGGCTGTAAGTGAAGATGCATTGTCATGGTGAAGCATGAGTCCCCTAACATTCAGTTCTTGTAGAATTTCTGGAAGACATTGAGTGGTATACCAGTTTGCTGTTACTGTCTTCTGTCCTTCCAACTAGATGGCTTTGACCCATCCCGTACTTCTGAAGAAAACGGCATACATCACTATTTTCAGTGCGCGTTGTTTCTTCAACATTGTCGGCGTGGGATCATATTCAAAGACCCATGCTTTGCTTTCTTGACGTGTTGGAAAGTCAAAAAACGGTATGTACGTTTCATCACCTGTTACAATTTTAGAAATGATGCGGTGGCCACCCTCATTCATATTAAGAGTTTCTTTACTGATTCTGACACGCTCCTCTTTTTGATGCTCAGTTAGATGATGGGGAACCCAACGGCAAACCACTTTTTTCATATGTAATTCTTCATGAATGATTTTGTGTATGGCTGCGGATCCAATGTTAAGTTCCTTCTGTATCAATTGATAGGTACAGCGATTATCATCCATTAACATTTTTCGTATGGCAGGCACATTATCCGGGATGACTGCCGACGGCGGCCTTCCTGTGTGTTCTTCATCCTGAAGAAAATGGCGACCTCTTCTAAATTCTCTAAACCATCTGAATACAGTAGCACGAGCTGGAGATTCATCACCCAACGCTAATTGCAACCGTTGAACGCATTCTTCTTGATTGAATCCTGCTTTGAAATCGTAGAAAACCATAGCGCGAAAATGTTCTCGCGTCAACTCCATTTTCTCTTCTGTTTAAAATTTATTCCACGCTAAGCAAGTTGAAGTAAGTCAGTAAAAAAACGTCTACTGTGTTAAAATACTTTGTACGTTAAAATTAAACCGTTATTTCTATTTTGTAAATTCTCGTCTACGCGTATCTCAAAAATTTCAGAGTAACCCTCGTATTTAGCTGTTCTTTCATTAACTCTTTTATTAAGAAACCACACACACACACAGTTCTTTTATTAACTCTTTTTCATGAAAATGTGTACGACGAATATGTAAATAAAAAAAGCTAAGTGCAAATATGTAGAGAGGTGGGTAAAGTCTTCGAAAGCTAGTTTTATGGAATACCTTATTTATATTTCTATAAAAATTTTGGCAGAGATTCAATCTGTCTGCAACCCCTTTAAACACTTCTAAGAACTCGTCCCAAGTTTCGCTTAATTCACTTTGAAGTTGAGCATCGTGGTCTGTCAAATAGATTGTCTCGGCTAAATGTTTCCTTAATGTCAACAGCTTGTTGCCAACGTTGAAAGATTCCTAGCAAAATAATCTTAATTAATGTTCATTTTTCAGTTCGATTAGCAAACACATAATTAACAGTTCTTAATATACAGTTTATTGAATAGCATTGCATTTAGCACATATGGCGAATTTCTATTAATAATGATGATCACAGATAAAGTAGTAGAAAAAGTTGCGATCTTCCGTGATAAAGAAAACTTCAAAAAATGACACCATTACTAATTTTTATGGAATATATTTGGTCCTAAATTAATTTTGTCACAAAAACCATTATTTGTGACCAAAACAACAAATATGGTGAAAAGTGTAGAGGAAAAATTTATTTTATCATATTTTAAAACCACAATTATATAATTGTTTAACATTTTAAAAATTGCAAAATTGTATTGAAAAGATCTGACCCTAAAGGACCATGATACATTTTATTAAAATATTAAATGTGTCCTGTTTTAAAAAAATTAATTTACGTTTAGATTATTTATGTTAACCAATTTGTTCACAGTTCATCATCATTAGTTTGAAAAATTCATCTGTAAACTTCTAAGAGAATACAGAAAAATAAGATATCAAATTTTCCAAACAAAAAGAAATCACTCTGCTCAGAAAGAAAAGTCTTGGAGCCATTCTTATTTTTGACCAACGGGAGATAAATGCTGCCTTTGGTATGCGTGCTTATGGAAGTGCGTACTTGAGATTCTTCCGGTATTCCTTCCAGTGTAAATAAAGGCCATTATCAAGAAAATGACCTCTGAAAAGGCATAGTAAGTAAAGAAGATGACATTAAGATGAACAATGAGATTTATTCAGAAAAGAAAAAGACAGCTCATTGTATCTTAATCGTGGGTTTGAAAAGAACGACTTCAAGTTTGATTCCAATCACTGAGCATGATACAAGGCTCACTATGTGCAAGCGCTTAAGAAGTAGGGGTATACTCACTTGAAGTTGTTGCCGTTGCACCAGCATGCTTCCCTGTGATGTGTTCTACCAGTTTGATGAGAGACTTTGTAAGTTAGAAGCAAGCACAAGACTCCCAATACTTGAATTGCCTCCCCCAGAAATATCATTTATTTTGGAAGACATTGCGACCACAAACCATTTAATCTGCTGTAGCCGCCATTAGCGAACACGACGAATCTTCGGTTGGGTCGGGATTCGAATCCACTACCTTCCGATTACGAGAAAGAACGACTTACCTGACCGGGCCCCAACAGACGTTGCTCTTCTGAACCTGTTATGGCTGCACCAGTACACTTCGCTGTACCTAGCACAGACTTGAGCTGTAGCAGTTAGTGGAAGCAGCCAAGTGGGTAACGTCCTAATTTTGAACCAGGGATGAATCAGAAGAACACCTAATGTTTAACCTGACCTCCAGAGGATTCTTTCACGACCTGTTTAACCTTCCCCGTCCGTTTTTCGTCGAACGCGACGGATCTTCGTTTAAACCAATATTCAAATTCACTATCTTCCGATGAGGCACATGAGCATCGCTTTCATTCTATATAAAATCTTTCTGAAAGCAATTCATGGTAAATATTCAAATACCTTTTCAACAGCTACAGCCATGATATAATTAGCAACTCAATGACAAAATAAAGTATGGTGATATTTTGCCACCATCCAACAATAAAGAATTCCACATTTCCCAATTCTTCCGAACAAGGACAGTTTAGAATTTCACTCGATTCAAGCAATTATCGAAGGACATGCCTAAATCTTAACATGCATAGTTTTTTGAAGGTTTGTTCGAGTTAAATATTAAATTTCGGACACAAGCTCTATAGCACAATGGTAAGTCTAAGTTACACCGTCCCAGCCGAAGGTATACGGCAGATGGAACATTAGCAACAATAGCTCAGTCAAAATAGAGCCAGACACAAAAACTCAAAGGTCCCAAAGGACAAAATAAAGTAATCAAAACGGCGGTGGAGATAACCAAGCTACCCAAAAATAATAGACCCAGAGGGGTTAAAAGTGGGCGTGCAGCGTTCCATTGAGTTCGCTCTCTGAATGGGAGATAGCACAATGGTAAGACATCACTCTGCAGTACAAAAGGTCTCTAGCTGGATCCTAGTCACTATTGAACAAAAAGGAGAGGAATGTTGTTCTTCTGCATGTACGACTGTCGAGGTGTGTGCTTGGGAGTTTTCCGAATTTCTTCCTTTGCGACAAGTCAATTACAGCTTATTATTAATAAAAAATTTTACTCTGAGGATTTACGGGGTGGACATTGAATATCCTTTTGACCTTTAGGTTCTCCATTACGTGATATCAAAAAGAAAAATTAAATTCAAGATTTACAGTGACTTAATGGTAGGATTATAATATTCAACTACATATATAGACACATGCAGGCGAGCCCTAGTATGTACCTTAAGGTTAACGGATTTGGAATACGTACTCTCCACCAACCCCCTCATAATTTTGAACCATGTTCAGGTGATGAGGTCACATCTGAGTTGTCACTATCTTCTTCACTCCAACGGAAGGACTTAGGACGTCACAAAAGAACGTGAACCCATCCCCAACCCACGAAGACACCCAGTGAGGGGGAATGTGGTCAACCCCTCCCTTAATCACTGGGCATAGACATAGACATACGCAATGGCTTGGCTTGGCTTGTTTGGCTTGTTTGTCGCTCAACGGTCATTTTTTGCACACGAGGGCTAATTTGACCGGGACTTACGGTTTAAAGTGGATTCCGAACCACTACAAACATCCATGCCCAAGGTGGGATTCGAACCCACGAACTGTTGAACCGATGGCAAGAGCGCTAACCATTCGGCTGCCAGCTCGGCGACATACGCAATGGAACACCTGGTCTGTACCTTATGTTATCAGGTATAGTTCCATCACGTAATACATCTGGTGTGACAGAATAATCTCAAAATTTGATAACTAAATTGAATTTCAATAGGTTTCTAATATTTGAAATCAGTGGGCAGGGGGAAACGATGCTTCACTTTGCTAATTATTGAATGGGAAGCGGTGTGAGTTCAGTGTTCAGCAACAGGTCTCTCCATTCCACATGAATGTCTGTTGGGATGCGTACTTTACAGTGTACTGACAACAATAAGTAAGCAAGTTTACCTCCATTCAACGAAAGTTCTCCCAGAAATCAAATGGATCAATAAATGTTATGAAATCTTATGTCAGTTGTTACACATCATTCGTTGTTCAGTTCAGATACAATAATTAAGTTTGCCATATATTCGAAGAAATTAATCTCTACTTTATTCAAAACGTTTTTCTTGTTGTTACCTTCTACAACGATTAATGTTATTTTGCAAATTTCCAACTTAGGAATCTCCAAATGATTTTTGAAAAGTAAAGCTATAAACCCACATTTCTTGTATACATATTTAATTTCAAGCCAACCAGGATGTTGATTTAGGCATTTTTTAATAGTCAAATAGCACACACAATAATATTATTCTATCTTAAGTAACTTTTACCACCTGTAAAGTTTGTTGTTTAAATAATATAATTTGTTTCGTGAATATTACTTTTTCCGTGATTTTCTTAAACAACTTCAGGAAAACTCAGCTGTATAAAAATTATGTTTAAGAATATCGAAATTAGCTAACCTTGAAGCTTCACGTCTTGAACTGTAAAAAGTGTTTGCCTTCACTGTTAGACTATGCTTTAGAACGAGTTCCTGTGTATTTTTAGTTCTCTCAACAGTTGTGTTGGCATTGTTGAAAGCGCTCTTTGTTGATAGATTGCTCATAATGATGATCATTCTTTATGTTACTAATATTATGTTAAATGTAATTTCATGCATCAAAGTACGTTTAAAATAAAAATTTATTTTACATTTGATTGAGTTATACAATTAAAAATGAAATAAGACATTCAGATTTAATGAATTAATGTCCTAAAACTTTTCATATTTTTAAAAATATTTGTCACCATAAATGGCATACATAATACTTTGTTTTTATCGATAATAATAATTAAGATACCAAAAATTAATATTAATATCTGAATTAGTGATATCCATAAAATTAAAATATTTTTTAAATAGCCATTTATTATAAAATATCAATAAATCGTGCAGTAAAAAATTTATACCAAAACAAAATGTTTAACAGAGTTTTAAATATTATTTTTTCTATAATATTTTTCCAAAATTCATTTTCAGTTATGTTTGATGTTTAAATGTAAATAATACTATAATTAACATATGCTTCATAAATTCTATTTAAAATAAAAATTCCTAAAAATATAGTTATTATTTTATTCATATTATAAATATTATTTTATTCATAATACTTTTCAAAAATTCACTTTCATTTACATTTGAATAAAATTTTAATTAAATGATTTACAAATAATATTTAAATAAAATGTTTTAAAATATTGTATATTTTTAAACAGTTGTTATGTACAATTCTTACCAAGAAACATATTTACAACAAGTCGTAAATTTAATCTAACACATGCAAGTAAGTGTAATGAAAATATAAAACACACACAATCATGAAAACAACGGATGAATTTGTTTTATCCCATGTTTCATATTGCTTCATTTTGAAGAGTGTTTGCGATGTTTTAATACACTCGTGTCCATAAATTAAGGATAATTCAAGTTCAGGCAAAAAAAGACAGAAGCAAAACAAATGTGACTTATCTGTAAAGTCTATTTATTGAACAAAAGGTAAAGAAAAAAAAAGATGCAATATGTTTGACATCATTAATAAAAATTGCGATTTTTACTCTCTAGAGCAAATTTTTAAAAAAAACCTATTTATAAAAACCACTATAACATGGTTGGTATGATGGTTAAGACATAGTATGCCCCCCTATACGATGCAATACAACGCCTAGGCATGCTGAGTATCAAATTATCGATCTGATTTTGGGGAATATTACACCACTCACATCAAGCAATGCTCTCTGATGTTCCAGGCATGTGAATGGGGGTTAACAGGCTGCAATTCGTTGGCCAAGCATGTCCCACACGTGCTCTATTGGAATCAAGTCCGGTGAGTATGCTGGCCAGTACATATGGGTGATATCCTCCGATTGAAGGCATTCGTCTACAATGCTTGTATGGTGAGGACGGGCATTATCATCCATAAACAGAAATTCTGCACCCATGGCGCCCTGAAACAAACGTACATGTTGTTCCAGAATGACATCCCGATAGATGTGGCCGGTCATATTTACATTCGGAACATGCTGGTTAGTTTTGGAACCTAGAATAATTCCTTCCTAAATGAGCAATCCTGCACCACCGTAACAGTATCGATCAATGTTGTTCTCTTGGTGGTAACGAGTACCTGTCCCTCTCCATATGAAAGTCCGGTGAGAATCAGACTGAAAGTTAAACCTGGACTCGTTGGAAAACATCCCACAAGATAACTGTTGCGATGTCCACAATGCATGCTCTCTACTCCAGCCTAACCACAGGCACAGTCAGTTATGGTAAGTGGAACACATCTGACAGGCCTACGAGCAAATAGACCCTAAGTGTCTGTACACGGTCTGCCTTGAAACTGCCGTCCTGGTAGCTGACGAGACAGGTCTAATGCTGTGCTCCGTTTGTTTTTTTTGGCAATAACTGCCTAATTCCAGTCCTCATTTGGCGTTGTACTCGGGTGTTGTAACTTGTGCTGTATAACATCTCCTCACATGACCATCATCTTGGAACCGTAGCCAAAGCCTGGAGATGACACTCTGGGCGATTCCAAAATCCATAGATACTTCCAGCTGGGTACGTCCACATTCCAGACGGCCGATAATTCTACCACGTAAAATATCAGTTAAAAATTAATATTTTTCGTATTTTTGAAAATACGAAATGAAGATGCTGCCCGTCATGAAAAAACTAGATGAATATTTAACAAAAATTTAGATAAAAACATATCATAAATTTATTAATTAAAAATTTGAATTAAATAGAAAATTAATTTTACTTTAGCCACTTGTTTGAATTGCAGATGTTGCAGGAATAAATCATCAGCTTCTTCAGCAGATTCTCCGACTTCTTCACTTTGAGCTAATATAACTGTAATTAAATCTTTCAGCCAAAATGAAGCCTGAAAAATGATATGTGCTTGCTATTTATTTTATCAGGTTATAATATATTCCTTATTTTAAATATAATTCCATTAAAAATGTCATAACTAATAATAAAAAGCTGCATGAATGAAATTTCAATTTTTGAAATGTTAAATAATTTAAATTCAAATATGTTATATATATTATTATTATTATTATTATTTGGTTCATAATTTTAACTAAGCAAATCTATAAGCATTGCAGGATTTTAGAGTGCAATCAAAGTTATATTTTTTAAAAGAGTTCATGATTTTCTAATAAATGAGGAAACACAGAATTCTGAGAAAGAGTATCGAAACTATCACTTTAAAATGCTTAAACCATCTTATTTTTAAGCAATACATTATTTACACTAAAAAGCCAAAATTTATAAAAATTTGCATTTTTTTCATGAAGTACAAAATAATAATAATAACAATAATTAAGGTTTGTGTGTTTTAGAGAAGTTTATATGGACTCCATTACGCAAATAATCAAAAATATCAATTTCTCTCGTCTTTAGGCTAGATAGAAGTTCAATAATTAATTTTCTGGGTGCCAATTTAACAATTGGTGTGTTCGAATCACGTTTCCAATGTTGCTGTTTGATGTGATTCGTAATTTGCTTTGAATACCCGTTGAATTATTCGAAATGGGCCATTAGAATATAGAATGAAAAATAAACCAAATTTATATTCTTTTTTTAATATTTATTAGTAAGACTGGATTTATATTTCATACTGTTAATTTAGTATTCTTAAAATATTTTCTAGAACACAATAACAATACATTTGTAAATACACAGGGTATTAACACATTTTTAGAAGAATTTAGGGGCCGTTTAATTAATGTTTAAAATGTAAAAACTATTTTTTTTTAAGTTCGATCTGATAGCCTTTTTTTTTGGACTATAAGTCTGCATCGTGATTTCCATGATAGAAGAGCTTTTCGTAAAATTTCCAGGGGTATTGCGTTCCATTTTTCTTCTACTACTTTCCTGAGTCCATCGATTGTGGTGGGTTTGCGTTTAGAAAGAGCTCTTTTTAAGAGACCAAAGGCACAATAGCCCATAGTTGAAACGTCAGGGGATTTCGCAGGAATACGTTGAAAAAGTATGTATGCAATACCTGCATTAGTCTTCATTTTTTCAATGAATGCAGTGGTAGTTTTCAAAATTTAACTTGTAGCTTTGCCTTGATGAAGTTTCACCCTTTGAAAGTCATTGGGATAAAGAAATGGAATTTCTTCTGTAAATATTGGACGTAAAACCTTCTCTTAATAGTATGAGGAGTTGATTTTAACATTTTTCCACTCTTCTTATTTTTAATTTCCCATTGTAGGAGAAACCTCTGCGACAACCATAAACTCCTTACTAAAACTTTCTTTACATTGACGGAACCAGGTTCGTACACCTTTTTCTCCTCGTTTTTTATAGTAAATAGACCTTTTTTTTGTTGCAGTCATTTAGATAAACCCATGCTTCATCAAGGCTCACAATGTATTTCCATTTATCTCCTGCTAAATGGTTTTCATACAGGATTCTACAAAATGTTTTGCGTTGAGCCATATGCCTCGGCAAAAGCTAGTGAACATTATGTTTTTTAGCTTTTTTAAGTTTTAAATCTTGGTTTATTATTTTATTTATTGTTGATACAGATGCATCTAAAGACTTTGCAATTGATTTTCGTGTTGGTGGATATTCTCTTGCTACCAGCGATTTCACTGTAAAAACATTTGAAACAGTACGTACTTTTTTCGGATATTCTTTTGGAGTCTTCTTTCCATGTAGAAATAATGAAAGACGGTTTTTACCTGTTCGATTAATAATGATACTTAATTTGCACCTAGAAATTTAAATACCATACATTTCACAACGTGTTTGAAGTTTAGAACAAGATTATTTTTCTTCGGAAAGCGCAGAAACGTATCCTTCAATCCACAGCTTGCTTACAAGCGACATTTTGAAAGAAGAGTTAATTTAAATGTAGCAGATGATATTCCTCATTTCAAATAATGAGCTGTTATCAAAAATTTTTATTCTACAACATTTACTTTTTTTAAGTTCTGTTTAGAAATCGTTCTAAAAATGTGTTAACACCCTCTGTAAATTAAATTTCATTTGTAAATTTATTTCTTTTCAGAGTTTTTTTACTTGTACATAATTCCTTTACTTTAGAATAATATTGATTAAGATCTTGAAATTTTCCAACATGAAATTTTATTTCTTACTCTTATTTTTCATAAAATGGCATTTATTTTATTACTTAAGAAGTTTAAAAATGTCGATTAAATAAAATAGAGTCTTGAGTATGGGAAAAAAATTCTTTGGAATGATGTAAAATTTAAATCAAGAAATAAAGTCCTCAAAAGCAAATTTGCAGAAAGTAAGAACCATGAATGCGAGATAAAATGAAATGGCAAATTTCAATCCATTTATTTCTCAACGTCTTTTTTTTATAAGTCATTGTTCTTTATCAAAATGTTTTGCCTGTTTCATCCTGTAAATGGCACAATGAAATCACCATGCAACGTATGCATGCATGTGGGTTTAAATAATGAACAAAGTGCCCAGACAAAATATTTCTTCTAATTTACTGAAAAGCATTTGTCTGCAGGCAATCTTACGGATGTTTACGAATGGAAAATTTCAGCTGCATTTTCCTTTCTTTGACTGTTGTTTATAATTTGTAAAAACTGAAAACCAATGAGCACCGTTTGCTTATATTTGTTGAAACTACTGCGAAAGAAATCTCTTTAGCTGGGACCAAAAACTTGTTTAGTATTGCAGAATGGATCTTCAAGTAAGAACAGGCGATTCTTAAAAAAAGAATGTTTTGTGGAAAACCATGTTATAGAACACCCAAAACTAAGTGAAAAAAGAAGTTACGTAACAAAAACTTATTGAAAACAAACATTTGTCTTAAATCCATAAAAACAATTAATTATTATAAAATAGAAAAATACTAATGAATATTTAACGCGAAAGGAAGGAACAAAGGAAACAATATTTTTACGAATATTTACAATATTAAAAGAATATTTAATAAATTTTCTTCTTCAACACTACTAAATGGAATCAGATGGAAAAAAATTTTTTTTTGGTTGAACGATATCATTTTCACTTTCTGGGTTTTATTTTAAATCTCGATTATATTTATTATTAATTTGAAGCTCGTTTTTTTTCTGGAGGGGGGATATTTGCACTTCTTATTAAGTTGTTATAATATTCACAGTATTAAAGCAGCGTTTTTTTGGCGACGTATATATATTTTCTTCCAAAGGCGGCCACTTGAGGGTTGTACCCTATGCCACAACAAGGCCAAAAACTGCTACTCATTTGTCGTTACCCAGCGGGCACCTGTGAACCAAGTCACGGAGGCAAGTAGCGTTACCCACGCCATACCACCACAAACCCGTTTATAGGGCAGGCCACATTCATACATCATCACGGAAGAAAGGATAGAGAAACACAGAGAGAACAGAGAAAGAAAGTAACATCCATGCCCGAACCGGGATTTGAACCCAGGACCCACAGCTCAGGAGTCAGGAGCGCTAACCACTCAGCCATCGGTCGGCTGCGGCGTATATAAGATGCACTTAATTCTTCGAAAATAGATCTGAAAGGCGCAGTGCGTTTTATACTTTGATATTTGAGTTCTGAGTCAGTTCTTGGTTATGTTCATCTATGGAAATTTCCATTATCGTTAGTTATGAGTGTTTTTTTTTCTTATTTTTTTGCAGAGTGTGAGAATATGTTACTCCTATGTAGAGTTCATTGAATGAGCCTTCATCGACGATCACATCTGAGTTCGCTTGAACTTTACAACAGTTGGCAACGTGTGGTTCAAAAATAATGTCGGCATTGCTGTAACATAGCGTACGAGCTACGTGTGATGCGTATGCCAAAGAACATAGAAACAGGTCTGTAGACAGATACTCGGGCTACTGCTGCCAAAAATGGTAAAAACTTGATGTAATCAGGAAGAGGATATAAAGAAAAGGAACTCAATAAACATAACCTGCTGGACCTACGTATATAAAGTAGAGACAGTGGTTGAATCATTGAAGAATTATGGTATTAGTAATACAATGGATGGTACAGAGAGCAACTTGTTGTAGGAGGATTCAGATGATGATTTAGAGGAGTCTTCAAGAGACTCTCCGGTAGTGAGTGTCAGACTTATAACGAAGATTAAAAGGTATTATTTCTCAGATAGACTGGACATTTGCAGAAAGTATCATTTTGTTTTTGTATTACTGTGTGTACTTAAAATTCTTTAAATTCATTATGACGATCAGTAATAAAATTTTATTCTTGAAAAATGTACATTGCAGAGGTCAAAAGTATACCGGTGAATACGGTACATAAGATATGCAACTTTTTTTCTTTGAATCTACGGTTTTTTTCCCAACAGAAACGTCTGCAGTAAAGAAATTCAAGCTTAGATTCTAAGCTGAAGTTAGGTATTTTTTTATGATTTCTTTAATGCTAAATTATCAGCTTCCCAATCACCCTTAATACCTTTGTCCTCAAAATCAATGGAATTCTATTTGTATCTGTCAATTTATTCAAATCTGTTACGTCAACTTCTTACACTTATAAATTTTGCTCTCCTTTTAGCTCTTTGTGCAAGAAAATACAATGTCAATACAATACTTAATTTAAAGTTTCTTCAAAATGTACACCACATTTATTGATTTTGATTTGGTTACGTCAAAAATCCGTTATGTTTTTTTTTCATTTAAGTAAATAATACTTTAAATCAATGGTTTGAGCAACAAAGCAGTATTAGACTGTAAAAACACTATTTTGACGTTGTAATTGCTCAAATCTTGTGGGTGGCTTGGAATATATTACGGCCTCCTTCATGCTGTTATAATGAATGAACTGGGAATAGAGTTATAAATGAGAACATGTTCCAACTACTCAGATTATTTATATTTAAAGTTATATGTGTGTGTGAGTATAAAAAAGTAAAACAACTTTAACATCATTAGTACTTAGTCAATTTAGCTTTTTTAAATATGTTAAACGAAAATCTTATTAAGAAGTACTGAAGTGAAACATGAACTGCACTTCTGCAACAATTCATAATAAGATTTCGTGATTTCCTTTGTGTCTGAGTAAAATCGTGCTATGGTATGGTTCCCGCACTCGTTTCGCGCAATAGAGTGAAGCCTTGTTGAATGAAGGATTCACTGTATGCAGCAGGATTCTTGAGCAACATCTCCCGTGCAGCAACGACTTTTGTGAATCGTAGCAATTTATTTGAGTGCAGTCATGTGAGTAACGTAAATTACTTTAAAATTATCTGCAAACTATATCAGCTGTCAATGAGCAATGAGGATTATCTATATCTGAACAAATCTTGCTGTAGAAGCTGCAACAGACATCAGCAACTATTTCAAGCCTTATCATTATTAACAGATGACATTTCAACAATTCAAAGCATATTGGATTGGAGTGTGGATGACTAACGACATGTGCTATTAAGCATCTGATTTTCATGTAACCAGACAACTCAAAAACGATGAATGATTCAGAAGTGCCCAAGAATTAGCTTCCAATAAATATAGGAATGTCATACTATATCTAACTTAGTTTGATGTGGTACTTAGGTATGGTAGTGGAAAATTGGACAAGTCAATTATATCTCGTGATGAAACTTGTTACGTGATTGAGTAATTTGCTTTCAAATACCTGATTTTGCTTTGTAACCAGATATCCAGATTCAACAAGTGATCCAAATGTATCTGTAAATTAGTTCTCTCAGCTACAGAGGTGCCACGGTGAATTTAGGCAAGTTTGGTTATACATTTGAGGAAGTATTAACGTTTCATGAAGTATGTAATTTTCTTGATATGATGCCCACTGGCTTTAGTGTATAGATTGGATGACAATGCTGTTCATGATATGTTAATTATCTAAGAACAGGAGCAGAATTTATGAAGGAAAATAAAAATAAAGTCTTCATCCCAAAGGACGGTTACGTCATTGCAAATTTTCAGATGCTCAATGATAGGCTGACAAGAGTATTTCACCATAGCACAAGATACATACAAATAAGATCAAGTAACAAATAAAATGCAGATTTATTCATCAAGCTTCCAGCGATATATTGCCAAAAGTTTCCGGCAGTTGCAAGCCGAAGTTTGATAGGAATTAAAGATTGTGGTTTAGTGGGAGCTAACGTCATTTAATTTAGGTTCAATTCTAGCAACTGTTAAACATCAAGAGATGTTGCGTTTCTGCATACACATCTGTTGAGATAGGTGGGAGGGAGTTTTTTTGAATTTCCTCCTTGGCTAAGGGTAAACAATTTCCCACTATCTGAAAAAATTTCTCCCGGAAGTCAAATTATGCTTTGGATACTAAACAATCTTCGGCCCATTCACTACGAAAGCACAAAACCTTTTTCATTAGTGCTGCTTAGTGTTTTGTCAATTATTTTCACAGTGAAAGGTCTTGGGGCTAATGTAAAACAAAGAGTTCTTGAGCATTTCAATTCTGCCTGAATATATGTCAGAGTAGAAGCGTTTCACGCTCCCATAACACAGGTCCGAGGTTCGATCCTCAGGCTGGGAAAGGTTGACTTAGCCTTTCATCCCTTCGATGGGTCGATTCACTGAGTACCAAGCATGCTTGGGGACTAAACACTGGGAGTCTTACGTTAGGCTGTCCACCTAACTGGGACATATGCTTCGCACCCCAGGGCCCTCGGTCATGGAAACAGTTATGGGCACTGTAGGCCTTGGCCCACATAGGTTGTCGTGCCATGGAGTTTAGTTTTTTTATATATGTCAGAGTGCATGCTGGAAAATTTTCAGGTTTCCTTCCTTACAACACGCAAATACTGCCAATTATCTCTGAAAAATCATTCCAGATTGCAATAAACAATTGTCCAAAATACAATATCAAAGCCTTTTTGATTAGTGTTCCATTTTTTCCCCTGGGAACAATAAGAATTGAGTATGATTCACCGGTTCTTCAAATATTATCGAACAGATTTCATGTGAGAAGAAAGCAATATGGAAAAGGCGATGATCAAATAAAAATGATCGCTTAATTATGGAACGCAAATTCTATGCAAGCACTAAACATGTTCCACACGTAAGATCACTCAGTAATGATTTTTGCGCTATTTTAATAAGAGAAACTGTAAAACAAACGAGTCCACAAAAAAAGTGTGTATGATATCCATTTCCGTGTCGTATGTATTGTGCCATTAAAATAGAAATGTATTCACATCATATAGTTTGTGTTAGATACAATGACTTAATTGGCTGATGAGAGCAGTAAAGTATTTTTATTATTAACCATAAAAAGTGGTTGTTTATTTCGTTTCACTTGGGATCACGATTACACCACTTTATTTTAATTCTCATTGGTTTAAAATATACATGACGTCAGGAAACGTTTCATCTATGTCACATCCCATTGAGACAGCGTCGTACACCCGACTTGTCGATGAATTTGCAGCCTGCCTTCATCGCATTCTCTGAGCGGAAGCAAAGAAGGCGAAGTTCACCATCGCATGTCTGAGTGTCGTTGGCGATGAGAAAAAAATCAATTCATGATTTTTTTCAGTGGTGAAGAAATATTTTTTACTATATTTTATTTCCGCTTGTAAAAGAGTTTTCAAAACCATGACAATTACCTGTTGTTCTAATTAATTAGTTTCCAAATTTTCAAATCTGTATCGATATTGCTTTCAAAATTTCGTGAAATTGTTGTCTTTCCTAATTTGAGTCTTTGACCGATTCAAGTTTTCTTCCCTGGCTCTCCGGTCCACCAACTTCCCTTGTGTCATTTCACGTTCCCTTGAAATCCGTTAAAGCTTCTCCCATTCTCTTTTTATTCTGATTTTTGATTTGATGAGCCTTTTGTGCGTAAAACATAATATTGTTACGAGTATCCTAAGCCATAATTCCAGAAGTCATTTCGAATCGCTCTGAGCCAAATGACCTTAACAATGGAATTGATGCGGGCATGAGCCTATATCGAATAACAAATCTGTGGCTTCAGCTTGTTAGAATAAAAATTAAAAATACTGTCGAAGTTCATGTTGTTAATTAAAAGGTTTTTCATATAAAGATTAAAGCACTTTTTGAAAAGCTTTTTCTTTGATTCATGTCATCAACACGTTGACAATAGAACAGAAGAAAAAAAACAAAACGAAAAACACAAGACAAAACATTCACTTTATAATTAGTTTAAATCGGCAAAGACAATTTAAATTAATTTTTAAAATTATTTTCAGATTGACGTTATAGTTCAAAGGTCAAAGCAGCCTATTGAAAATTTTATATTCTTAATGTGATATTTTTAAAAACAAAACAAGCTTCATTCTTCAGATATTATTAATAACGAAATATTTGTTGAATAGAGCCACTTACCTGTCTAACTCCTTGTTCACATCTTTGCATTTGATGTAAAGACTGCATTTTGAATGTGATGCATTTTAATTCTCCAAATCGGAATTCCTTTTCAGCTTCCACGAAGGCCAACCATCCTCCAATGTGATGCTTGTGGCTTAGCTTCTTGCTCTCCGACAATCGAACCTTCCTCAGAACTTCTAGGAGTTGCAGACCTTGAGACAGAACTGCACCTGCTATATTGCCTAGAAAATGTTCATTTTCTTTTATGTGAGCTCGATTAATTGTTGATTGAGGAAGGTCCTTAGAATTATAAAGTCGTCTAAAAATATATGTAATTTAGGCAACAAATTTTATAGCACCAATTGAAATATGGCGACAAAATAGCATCAATTTAGAAGTTTTGGAATGGTACAGATGTGCCATGTTGGTACAATAGGAGCAAAAATCAAAATATAACTAGAAAAACACTAAGTAATTACCAATGTAAATTCCAGAAAAAACAAGTGTTATTATGTCTCTATCAGGACTTATGTTGGTTCTGTATTTTTAAACAAAATAATGTACTAAATGCGAAGAATATGTATTGGGTGAATTTTATAAGATATCCTAAGAACAAAACTAACATGTCTGCTGTGAAATATGGAGTCAATTAATTTATAAATATCTTCTGGTTCTGCAATTCTTTTGTGGCATTAAATGATTACATGTGTGTGTATTGATTTTCACTCAAGACTTAAACACAGTTGCAAATAGAATGAATAAAATGTAAGATAATGGAAATAATAAGACATTTTATTTCAGCAACAACTTTAATTATTAATTTTTTAATAGTATCCTTTTGTGCTAATTAGCAGTTTAAGCGGTTTTATTTAATCAAAAATATTTCTCCTATAGAATAAAAGGCTTAAGAAGCAAATCATTTAACAATTTCTGCGGCATAGATTTTTACATTTTCTGGCCAAAATTAATTCAGTAATTAATATAAATTCTCACATTTTTTACGTGAGATATAGGGTTCAAATAAAAAGCATAATTACTTTGGAAATGATAATTCTTAAAATGCATTCTTTATTTGTTTTAATTGATACTTAAGATTTAATTTTTTTTTCTACGTGTGTCTTCGGCATCTCAGCAATTAATTGACAAACAGCTTAATAAAACGATGATGCATAAAAAGAAATAAAAAATCTATGTCCTTAGAACTGTCCCTTAATGAAACTTTAAGATAATGGGGCAAAGACGGTGGTGGTCGTCATGCACGTCCCCCTGTTGGCACAGAGTGCAACAAACCGAATCCTGCCTGGACTCCAATAAGATGTTTCAGCAAATAGTCATGTCCAATAAGCAAACGACTCCAACAGATCGAAGCAGGGGATGCCACTTATGATTTAAAAATAGCAAATGAAACATATAATAGTTTTACTTACACAACTGGTCTGTAAAAATATGAATCACATTAACTTTTGATTCAATTTCAGCATAGGAATTGCGCATGACGTCAAAACTTTCACAAAACTCCTTAATCTCTTGAACTTTTTTTCTAAACTGGAAAAATAATTCAAATAAGAAATATTGAATAATTTGAGATAAATATATGATTTGACTTAGTTAAACTTTTACAAATAAATTCAATTACAACTCACAAATTTTGAAGCCTTTTTAATATGCTGAACACCTTTATTTTTTATTAAAAATTTAATTTATTTTAAGGTGATAAGAAAAAGTTTAAGAAAGTCTAAATTTTCAGTATTAGTTCAGAGTTTGAATTTTTGTAAAAAGAAAGAAAAAAAAATATCGACACTTTTGTAATCAAAAATTAAAAAATTTAATCATTCAAACTGAACATTTAAAAGACTGTCGATTTCTTAGATATATTTAAAATGTTTAACAACTGTAAAGCATTATGATTAGAAATTTTCAACATAAAATAACTTTTGTATCTTAAATACTTTATTTACATATGACATCAAAATTATATTTATTATTGAATTATTTATTTCAATATTCATATTTTTGATAAAAAATACTTTTTAATTTTTAAAAGTACCTTTTTTGAACTTTTAGACATAAATTTAAATATTAGATATAAATTTCACTATCAAAATTCCTTTTTATTTATATTATTCTGAAAATTTAACCATTTTTAACAATTTTAAATTCCGTGTTTTGATAAACAATTGTGAATATTTTTATATATATTTTCTTAAATAACCGTATCATATAAAATTAATTTTCTCATTATATTTACCGCCTTCAACAATTTAAAACCCAAGTTAATTTTCCAAGTAACTTTCAAGCTCTAAGTATTTCAAATAAACTTCAGTAGTCAAAATGATTATTAGTACACTACTTTTTTTTAAAGTTTAGAAACATATAATTAGCTATTTTATTCCTTGCGATGTGTGAGCTTGAGTTTGTTGTTTATTTCTAAATAAACGGAACTTCTGGAAAAAGGTTATTTTTTCACCCCCTTGTATCCTAAAAATCTGGCGAAAAAATAAAACAGCCCTTGATAGTAAAAATGTACTTCAGACCTTGAAACATGGTGGTGGAAATGTGATGGTTTGGGGCTGTGTGGCTCACGGCGGGGTTGGAAAATTACACTTTATTGACACAAAATGACAGCTTTAGGTTACATTGATATGTTGCGGGATAACTTATTAGACAGTTCTATAACATTGGTTATCGGAGACACTTTCTTAATCCAACAAGATAAAGATCCAAAACACACTGCGATAGTTATTAAAACATGGTTGCTTTATAATGCGCCAAGACGCCTTGAAACTCAACCACAATCCTCAGATATAAATCCAATTGAAAATTTGGGGATACTATTGGATGCTCAAGTGCGGAAAAAAATATTACAAGTATAAATAGTTTGAAAAAGCACTCATGGAAGCTTGAGAAAAAATAGATGAAGAAACCACCAAACAGTAAATAGAATCAATGCCAAGACGTCTTGAAGCAATTGTAAAAGTCAATGGAATGCATTCAAAGTATTAAATTCCATAAAATAATTACAATTATATTTATATAAAATTTGTCACTAAGTAAGTGTGCAAATACTCTTTTTGTATAGTTTTTATAAAGTTTTATTCACATTAATCAACTAAAGTTTATGTGATTGTTTTTTTGTTGATATTTTATTATTATTTCACCTCACTAGAATATATTTCTGCAATTTTAACTTAGTTACCTCATTTTATTTTGCTATAAAATTCCAAAATTGAAGTGTACAAATAAACATTTTGTCAACTGTATAATTTATGTGAAAATTGTTAATTTTTACGAGTAACAGGAAACAATTTTCAATTATATTTATTTTATTGTTTATATTAAAACATTAAATGTCGTAAACATAATTACTTCACAGAAACTATGTGGCCATTTTAGAGTAAAATCTTGAGAAAATAAACTGGCAAAAGTTGTATCAAGTTTTCGAATTAAAACGATTTCAATTTCAGCGACACAGTCACAATAAAAAAAAATTTCATTCAATTTGTTATTTGTTGAGGTTTGTACAGTAGCTGGCCTTTATGTGGTGCACCCTGGTTAATGCTAAATCTTCTTTCTCAGATCCTTAAATTATAAAAAGTAGAAAGAAATAGATGTTGAGAGACCTTGCAATGTCTTTCCAGTACTCATTGTAGGATTCTTGGGAATGAGGGTTCTTCAGAAACCTTTCTTCCCATTCAGCAAAATTATTCATTAAGAGAAGTGCTAGTAAAATGCAGAAGCCACTGCGTGATTCTAACAGTATGCCTTGAGTTTTCCTGATTAAGATGCTGCTCTTGATTTTCCTAGAAATGCAAGAGTGGCATTTTTCGCCTTTCTACAGGCCATATTTGCTGGCGTATTTGTACCGGTTTAAACTTCGGATTTCACCTTTGTGTCCATTGTGTAAACAAGATGCTAATCATTTTGATTCGTACCTTGGACTTGCATTTTTAAAATGTATTGTTCAGAGGTACTGCAAGGCCAGAGAATTAACGATGTCATTATCAATTTTTTGAGCATTTGTAATAAACAAATAAATAAGTTAGTTGCTGATTGGTTTCGATCAGGAATTAGTTCAGATCCAAGTTGAGTTGGTTGTTCAGAAATATTGAAAATGCCCTTATATGCGTTATAGCAAGCAGAGGGGGAAAAGTCGCTGGAGTTATTAGCTTTTCAATAACTTTTAGATTTTTACATTCGAAAACATTTTTACAATATATTTAAAATAGAAAAGCGCAAAAGCGTGACACAGCAAATCTTTTGGCTGTGTCACAATTTTTTTTAATTAAGATTGTTTTAACTAAAGTTATATTTGAAACTTTCATTATTCATGAAAAAATATTTCATTATTTTAAATTTCTTACTTTCAAAAGGATTATCTTATGAATTTTTTGGATATCACAGTAAAATTTCCTTTAAAATACATTCTCTTTTGACATATTCTAGTCTGTTACATGGCATATTTTAGTACTACCAAAGACTAGATGTCCTAGGTACGATGTTGCTCATTCTCAGTAGTTTCATCATCTTCAAATTCATTTTTAACGAGATTTACAGGCGTACGTGTGACACATTAGATAATTCTTTCGAAATTCACTTCTAAACAATCTTTTAACTTTGTTACCACCTTCATCATCAAATAACAACTTAAAACGAAAATTTCAATCTTAAAATTTCAACCATTTTATGTTATTTTAAGAATATGCAATTGCAATAAAGTAAATGTTAGTTAAAGACAGGGAGATAGAGAATGAGTGCATTTGTTGATAACATTCTACATTTAATCTCACATGAATTTATTACACGTAACATTTATTACATTAAAATTTCAAACAAATACAAAAAAAGTGCATTGACCGAATCTACCTCGAAGAGGAAACAATGGAACTTTGCCGAATGGGAGACGAGCTCCCTCCTTCCAACGATGGCCGAAGCCAGCGAACAGCAAGCGTCCTCCAGACTTTTCATGTAATTTGAGAATTGCTTCATCAAGAAGTTTTTCTCGTCAGTAGCATCCCTCACTCTTTGTCGCAGCATTGAAAAGTTGCTGTAAATATCCTGAAAGAAATGAATTAGATATTTTAAAAAAAGTTTAATATTAAACCATTGAAGGTAGTTTTCTAGGACTGATTTCAGATGGCACCATGAGCTCCGTATTTGGTTGAAAATTTGAAGCATAAAAATACACTTCTGGTCATTAAAATTGCTATACCAGGAAAGCGGCACACCACACACGTGAAATTTGCATGACAGGTAGAACTTGCTGTGATATGCAAATGATTAGATTTTCAGCGCATTCATACAAAGCATGCGACAGTAGCGACATCTACAATGTGTATAAAACCAGAGATTTGACAGCAGTTTTCTCATACTCAGTTTCCATTTCAACGTTGTTTTCGGCAAAGAAAGTTGTTGTAATAACTCGTGTAAGAAGGAGAAATGCCTATCAGCACGTGTCTGACTTTGATCGAGGAAGGATTATAGCCTACCGGGATTGTGGTTTATCGTACCGCAATATTGCTGCTCGCGTCGGTCGAGACCTCATGACTGTTAGCAGAATATGGAATCGATGGGTTCAGGACAATCATACGGAACGCCATGCAGGATATCAGTGACCCCCCATCACTATTAGCAGAGAAGACAGACATCTTATCCGCATGGTCACAAGGGATCGTACAGCCACGTCACGAACCCTGAGTCGAGATATGGAGTCATTTGCAAGGCAACAAGTTTCTGCTCGAACAGTTCGACGACGTTTTCAGCAGCATGGATAGTCTGCACGGCGACCATGGCTTCGGCTACCATTGACGCAGTGTCACACACAGCAGCGCCTTCAATGGTGTGATCAGCGACGAACCTGGACGCGGGAATGGCATCACGTCATCTTTACAGATGAATTACGGTTCTGTATACAGTACCATGATGGCCGCATCATGTTTCCCGTACTGTTCTGAACTTCCTTGATACAGAACAGGTTCGACTGTTACCCTGGCCAGCACGTTCTCTTGATCTGTCACCAATTGAGAACGTGTGGTCAATGGCTGCCGAGCGATTGGCCCGCCATCACTCACCATTCACTACTGTCGATGAATTGTGGCATAGTGTTGAAGCTGCATGGACTGAGATCCCCGTACATGCCATACAATCTTTGTTTGACGCCATGCCTAGGCGGATAAATGCTGTTATTGCAGCCAGAGGTGGCTGCTCTGGGTACTGATTTCTCAAGATCTATACATCCTTATTTCTTATAAATCTAATCACTTGTTCTTTCCACTATAATGTATGTGTCCAATAAATATCGTTCTGTTATTTGCATTCCTTCTTGGTGTAGCAATTTTAATGGCCAGTAGTGTATTATACGAAAATTCCTTTGAAATCAATTCTGCAAAACGTAACTCTGATGAGGGTAAACATTAACATCATGTGACACTCTAGGCGAGTTTTAAAAAGACAGGTGGCGGCGAATCTGTGTGTGGTTTCGATAACAGAAAAGTACTTTATTGAATAAAGAGAGCTTGTAGCTTTTACGAGAAAGTTTTTGAATCACACAATGAAAGCTGCTAAATTGGACGAAATACTGCACATTTCTTTTATTATGATTTAATTTTCCCGAGTTGAATTTTTTTGAGAAAGAATAAAAATTTTCAGATCGTATGTTGCAACGTGCAAGTGTATTGCGATAGTACCTCAAATATATTCAAAAAAATTTTAATTTTCAAAGTATGAAAACATAAATAAAAAAATTTTGTATGAATTAATAATTTCGAATTTGTTAAACATTTATATTCCAGTAAAATACACACATGACTATAAATTAAGGATAATCCAGAAGCACAAGGAAATTGAACGCGAAAGGACAAAACCCACCTGTAGATATATTACACGTGGTCAAGCATTACATGCAAATTACATGAAGGCACATCATGACATTGAGGGTACGCCATAATGACGAGGGCGTAAGAGAGGGGTATCTAAGGCAGGCTGCAATTTTCGGTAGACAATCCGATTAAGACACTGTCTTATGGTAGACAAAAGTGATCTGCTCGATGTCTTAGTGTGACGTAGCTAAAACATTGTATCTGACGTCATGGAATTTTAAACCAATGAGAGCGCTGTCTCGCGGAAAGTTGCCAAATATTTAGAACCTGCTTGAAATCAAGAATCGTCTCGCGCTCCACCCCTTTTCTAACGTCAATGACGTCATTTGGTCTGATGCGATTCTCGCGAGACAAGTTTCAAGCGATCATCTACGAATTTGCGGACTCCCTAAAGACCAAAGAAAGAAACGTGTTTACAACCGCTCCACACGGCAGAATAATTATAACACAGAGGATGCATGTGAACCAATATGTCTCAATTAAAATGTCTTACGAAAATTTGGATAAAAATTGTTATAAGAAATAAAAAATTTTTAAGAAAACGTTACTAAAAGATTAATCTTTTTTAAAAAATGAAAAAGTTGCAATTACTCCTGCAATATGATAAATAAAGCGATTTGGTAAAGGGTACTTTTCCATTTCGCCAGCGCAGGCGATAAAGTCGCCAAAAATGATACAACCGGGGCTAGAGGGAAATCTCCGCTGGTAACCTTTTACTGCAACGTTTCCAAAACATGTGACCGCCTTTTACTGTCAACGACTTTATTTCGACTCTTTTTTTTTCCATTTTATAATTTTATGCTATGTTGCTATACATACAACTTTAATAGTTTCATAAAATCTCTCTAGAAAAAATCGGATTTTAAAAATATAGCTTAAAAAATAATAATCGTAACAAATTCACATAAAAAATAAAAAAAAGATTTTGAAATATGCATCACCCGATACATTGTAATCTAATGTAATAAGTACATAAATTGAGGCTCTGGCACCCATCATTCCACGCATAGCCTGAACACGAGAACAACAATTAAATAAATAAATTTATAAATTTTTATGTAAAACAACATAATTTAAAATTTTTTATGTGTATACTGTGTGTTGTCGCCAATTGGCGACTTAATTTTCGCTTGGCGAGATTTGCGCCGGTGAAATGGAAAAGTACCTGGTAATGTTTTTTGGTAAAACTAAATCAAAATATTGAGCATGACCGAAGCAGAAAACTTTTGTCTGTGGAAAAAAGTATCCACACGATATTTAACACTGAGTTTATATTGTCTCGAGACAATCCGAAAATCGGCTCCCCACGGGAAGTATAACGCATGCGCTCTTACAGAAAATAATTAAGCAGCTTACACACTGAATATTGTTTACAATTAGTTTTAGCAACCCTATTATTTCCATTCCCTTTTTCTCTATTATTTCCTGTGTATTAACGAAAAGCGATAAAAAAAGAATAATGCGGAAAATGCAATTGCCACATTTTCCTCTGATTTCAGGATTTTAATAAACAAATAACAATGCAAGCTTTGATAATGAATCTCAATGAACGATTAGTTTCTTTCTCGAGTGTGAATTTATTATCGAATTCTGTAGTTCGATTCAAGAATGTAACTCATTTACTTCATTTTTGTTTTGATAAATGAAATTTATTAAAAGTTTTATATAATAATACTATATCACTATATCATTTGAAAGAGCGACATTAGGGAGATTCTCACGAACAACCCCCAAACTTTTACCTTTCACTGGGTAAAATCACCTGTGGGCATCCGTTTTAATGAGGAAGCGGATAAAGCCGGCAAAGACGCAACCACAAATGAGGATATTGGAGTCACAGTCCGACTCAGCAGGCAACAGCTTATCACCCTTACCAATGTAGACGAACTGCACAGATGGCAACATGTCTGGGAATGCTCCACCAAGATCAGGAGACTCTACTCATTCTTTCCAAAAGTATCTAGAAAAAGAATCTCTGCAGACTTCTACTTCAACCAGTTCACCGGTCATGGTTTTTTTGGAACCTATAGAAGACGATTCCATGGACAAGATGACATCTGCCCACATGATGGAGAGACTCACAAGACGTCAATCACCTCATATTCGACTGTGAGCACTACGATGATGTCAGGACACGCCATTTCCCAAGTTCTGCCAAAGCTGATAGAGCCCCGCAACTCCTCTCCAACAAAGGCTTCCGGAAGGGGATCTAGGAGATTCTACTGCAAGAGATGCACTACCAATTCACTGGCTGACTCCAACTCTTCTGTTCTCCGTACATATGTACAATTTCTTATCTGTATTTAATCTGGTATCATACTATATGGTAACCTTGTTTGTATTTTATCTTGTATCATACTGTTTTGTAACCTTGTCTGTATTAAATTATCATAGGCCAAATTGGCCCCCATCTTCCAGTCAGAGCGAGTTCAAATGAACGTCTCTCTAGCCCCATCACTTTGAGCCTTTTTTTTTATAGTGGCTCGGGTCACCCCACCACTTGCTGAAAGTTCTTTCGGTCATTTGACCTTTGCGACCACCTGAACCTTGGCTTCGGCCTTGTGGTGCATCTCTTGACTGGATTACGCAACGACATTCACTCACCGCATACCTTCGGGTGGGTCGGTGTTACATTAAGATATCATTGAAAGAAAGAGAACATATGTAAACGTGCATTTAATAAATACAGCATGTTTAACTAGAAGATAGATTCACACTAACAATAAATCACTGAATCTTATCGTATTAGTCACATCGCCAAATCATTAAATCTAAGCCAAAATTTGTTATTCAATGCGCATATGCCAGATTTCCAAAGGAAGCCACATTTTACGACTCTATCTCGAGATACCAGTGAAATTATAAGCAAAATAATAATACTCACGGCACATTTCAATTCGAGGCGATCTTGTTCTTTCAACAAGGATTCGCATTCTGCAACCGAATATCCAATTTCTATGTCCATACACATTTCTTTTTTAACTTCAGAAATTCTGCACATGACCTAATAAGAAATAAGAACTTTTAGAAATCAGTTGTTTTGAACAGGTGCTGAAAATGTTGACTTAAAATAAAAATAATTAAAAATATTTAAATTCCACATAATGCAGAATATTTTCTCTGTATATATATATTTTCGTAATTACGATTATTTAAAATATAAATAAGTAATTGTTAATTTTAAGATACTTTATTATGTATGTTAAATTATATAATATAAACATTATACAACTAATGTCCTGGTAGATGGATTGGCTTTATTGGTGACAGGAGAGACGAAAGTACTTTGTCTCAACTGTGCACTGGCTATTTAAAAACCCTTCGATTTTCTAATGGCGCCAAGACATTCCGAGTTTCCACCGAATGCCCCATTGAAGAGGCCAGTCCCAAACATCTTTTAGATTGCGCAAGGTCAACTTCGTGAAGATCTCCTAAAGGAGTCCGGTTTGGCTCTGTTAAAATTAAAAGCGACGACCTCATGGATCTGATATGATTTCAGATCAGAGGGATTAGTAAGAAGAAGAAATCATATATATATATATATATATATATATATATATATATATATATATATATATATATATATATACAGGGTGTCCCAAAACGACCGCATAAACTGCACAGCTAGATTGCTCGTTGGGAGTACATAAAAACTGCCCAAAGTTTACGAAAAAAATGCGGAAATCAAAGTATGAGGTCACTTTATCTGTAAGCCTTGGGCGATACGCTACGATCTTCCAGGCAGAAGTTTTGGCCATTATTCACTGTCTACGACTAATAATATGAGGAAGGGCTACCACGGTAAGCGGATTCTCATTTTAAGCGGATAGTCAAGCCGCTTTAAAAGCGCTCAATTCTTTCGAAATCAAATCTAAAATGATTTTGGAATGCAGAAACCTTCTTACAGAACTGGCAACTAGAAACAAGGAGATCCTTGTATGGGTGCCAGGGCACAAAGGTATCGAAGGTAATGAAAGGGCTGATGAATTTGCTGAACAAGGATCGTCTTTTGCTCTCATCGGAGGACCTTTTTGTGGGATCAATTTGAAGACCGCAAAAACCAATGTTCTTAGATAGGAAAAACGGAAGATGTATGAAGCTTGGCTCAACACTCCTGGTCAAACCCACGCTAAAAGTATGATCTGTGGATCATCAGCGAGGATTGCCTCTGAAATTCTAAGATGTTCTAGGCAGAAGATACATTTAATCATAGGCTTCATAACAGGGCACTACTATTTCAGAAAACACCTTCATAAAATGGGACTGTTTCATCAAGACCCTATCTGCAGGAAATGTCATATGTAAGAGGAAACGGCCAAGCATATCATTTACGAATGCGAGGCTCTTGTCCTCCCTAGATGAACTTCTTTAGACATCATCCATACTAGAGAGTGACACCTAGACTCCATTAAAGGGCCATCGGACATTATGAATAAAGTGGGTGACCCGAGCAACTGGAACTAGGAAACATTGGGTTTGGAGTGAATAGTACAAAATGCTGATAAAAGCAGAGGTGCCCAATGATATACAAACCCAACTCTAAGACGAAGAAGAAGGAGATGAAGACGTCACTTCCGGTGCAAGAAAAAGTTGCAGGATGCAGCCTTTTAAATACCAGTTTAGCGGCGGTTTAACGTCATTCCATGGCGTGCGCATTAATGACGCGATATGCGCGATGAACGTCATTATACATTATCACCTGCAAAGATATGAAAATAATGTTGTTGATATGGGCAATAAAGTGTTTTTTTCTTACACCGGCAGTGACGTCATACTTTATTTTTGTATTTTTTTATATATATGCTAGCCTTAAAATCGAAACTATGAAGGAGCGCAATTAAAAAAATATTTATTCAACATAAATACTTTAATGTAAATTCACCGAAAGGTATGAAAACAAAATGATTAAATTTGCAAGTAGTGTCTGAGAAGGGTTTGAAATTACTAGAAAAGTTGTTGCATTTGCAACTTGAACGTTAGTCATGGAGTCGCATTGAGATTGGATGACAGAAATAGACAAGTCATTGCATGCTACATTAAGTCAATGCCACACTTTATCGGCCTCAGTAGCTGAGATTGGGAATGATCTCTCAACAACTCATGTTTTTGATTAGTAAAATGTCTGTAGACTATGCAGGTCAGAACAATATTCGAATATCCTCTGTATGGACGGAGGATCTTGCACTTGTTAATTATCTTGTTGAAAGATCACGGACCTTGAAGATAGTATACAAACCATTAACTTTAAAATGTCAAAAAGATACAGATTCAAGGTCACGTTACCATCTATCCGAACTAGAAATGTGTACGTCGTATATTCAATGACTAAATGCCAAGTATACGGACTCTATGACAACATTGAAGAACACCAAACCACAATCTTGGAGTTTTCAAACACATATACGGCCATTAGAGTGCTGTCCATAATATATAATCTCGAGTAAAAAAGTCATTTTGCCGCTTTTGTGTTTAGCTTTGTCAATGGGAACACCAGTCACCATTTGTTGTAATGGCAGATTTGTTGACAATTTGTGCTGCTCCAAACATCGTCGCAATGTGCTCATAGTGGCCTAACGACAAGGGAACGTACTATAAAGTAAATGGTTCTGGGTTCGATCCCAATCACTGGTGAACAAAAGAAGATATATTTTGTGCTATTACTTTCTCTACCAGGATGGGAGCTTAGCAATTATCCGGGCTTTATTCATTGCGTATTGTGATTACCATCCATTATTCATTAATAGTCCTCCCATAAGGCAACTTACGCGGTGGACATTAAAATGGTCTACAAAAGATTTAGGACGTTTGATTGGCCATCATGGCGTGCAAAAATTTCGTCGTTATCCGAACGGTTAATGGATGCAGTGAAAATAAGTCCATTTCTAGAACAGTGGTGTTAGATATGTTGGTTTGCTTTTGCAAGGCCGACCTCGCAAAACGTCTGTCCTCTCGAGCGTTGGGATCCGGCATGCCCTTCAACGTAAATCTTAGAGACTCTTCAATTCCATATTCGAAGGACACTTGTTACGGGCAATGTGGCGGAACGATAATCCATACTCTGGATAGAAAATGATTCTATCAATACTGCTAACTCATTTTTCATCTTTTCAGAAGCATGGTACGATACTTCGATAAAATTTCAGTCTTGCAAAAACTTTTTATAGAGAAATTTGTTGCACGGGTTTTCTTTTATGAAGTTCTTCAAGTGCCATTTCGGCGTAATTCAAATGCGCTGATATGCTATTTATTTGCATATTCAAACTTCTTTCTTCCATTCTTTCATGTGACTCCGACGTTTATCAGTTCATTCTTCATTGTGTTGCAATTATATATATATATATATATATATATATATATATATATATATATATATATATATATATATATATATATATATATATATATATATATATATATATATATATATATATTTATATATATTTATATATATATATATATATATATATATATATATATATATATATATATATATATATATATATATATATATATATATATATATATATATATATATATATATATATATATATAAATATATATATATATATATAGATAGATAGATAGATAGATAGATATAGATAGATATTAAATCGTAATTACTTGTTATCGTTATATAAGAATGGGTTCCATGCTCAAACATTTTATTATATTAACCCGTAACGAGTAGGAAAAAGGGTAGATCCAGAATGAGATGGATGAAGTCAGTGGAGATTGATTTCCTGGCTATCAAGGAAAGAAACTGGCGCACTAGTGTAAAAAGCAGAATGCAGTGGAACAGAATTCAGGGGAAGACACAGGCCTACTCTGGGATGATGCCTTGGCTGAATTTTAAAACCTAATAATAATTGAATATGCAAATACTGCAGGAAACAGACGTTTTCTTGCCATTCCCAAAATACTTAAAATACAATCTCATTAGTAGAAGAAAAAAATTACCGTTCTGTGAAACATTAATTCAACCCATTGTCATGTATGCTGTTGAAAGGTGGGTGATGACTGAAGAGGTAGAGAATCTGATTGCCTCTGAAAGAAAAGCGCTCCGTAGCATCTTGGGAGGTTTGAAATGCAAAAACAAATGGAGGAGAACAAATTTAGAGATCCATAAGATACACAAGGATTTGTAGTAAAATACATTTCTATTCACATTCATATATGGCAATGGACATGTGATTCGGATGAATGAGGAACAAGAAGATCTTTTAAGTCAAACCACTGAGAAAGGGGAAGACTAAGAAATCAGAGAATTCACTGTCTCAAAACAGATGCGAAAAATCTTAAAATTAAAAACTGGAAGAGACTATCGAGGAAGAGAGCGGCGTGGAGCGCGATTCTTCGAAAGCTGGGCTGGCATGTTAATGGTGAAAAAAGAATTAAATTAAAATATTACTAACCAAAGTAAGGAGCCAACACTGGTTAATCGCAAAGCTCTTGACCGATATGTCGCACGGGAAACAAGGAATACCATACAGGGACTTGGTTGAGAGACTTTGTGCCATCCTGCTTATTCATCTGACTTTACACCATCAATTACCACCTCTTCCATTCCCTGGACTATCATATTCGGGAAAAATCCTTCATCAATGAATCAGACTTACGCCAAGTACTCGCGGACTTCCTTGGGTCCGAAATCCCCAAATGTTAGCGCAAGGGGATTATACAATTGGTACAAAGTGCTGAATGTCAATAGTGATTGCGTTGACAGCTAAGAATAGGCTACACTTTCTATAAGACATGCTCTTTTGGATCATTAAAAACAAAATCTTTCTTGTTTATCTTGTATTCCTACATGATGCCTATTTCCAAATTTTTGAATATTTTCATTTACAGGTTTTACTAATTTAATTTCGTAATTAAGAAGAATTGAGTATAATATCTTCTCATTTGTCCTTTTTCAAGTGTTCATATAAGTCGATTGCGTTCATTATCAAATGATAACGAAAGTAATCCAGTTATTTGCAATCCATAGCAACTTTTTACTTCTGATTTTTTTTTTACCAAACCAATGAATACTTTTGTGATATTTGTCATTTTATTTTTAAAAATTAATAGACACTCTTTTTATTTAAAATTTATTTTAAGACTTCAGTTTTTATAGCATTACAATATCCATTAATTTAAATTTGCTTAACTTTAGTAATTATGGAAAATTATAAAAACTGTGGTAATGAATCAAATTAGATTTGAGAATCAAGACGATCTAATATATTTTTAATTGGAATTTTAGCTGAAAAAATTAAAAACTCTGAAAAATTTGAAAAGAAGATTGTATTTATAGCGACAGTTATCTGAATAACAAGAAAAAATTAAGATTAAGTAATGTTTTGTTCGCTTGAGGAAAAAATTGAATTTGTATTAGTACAATATATAATTATTAATAATATATTGTACCATTTTTATTTTTATTGTGTGATTTATACTGTACCTTTTTGGTTCCATTGAAAGCCAAAAAATTGCAACATTTGGAAAAAATCGGATTTGATTGTTTTCTGGGGGACTTTGGAAAAATAATACTTAAGAGATAATGACGTTCTAGATAATTAGAAAAAAACAAATTATGGGAAACATGGGATTAATTGTTTTGGGAATAACTTGAAAAAAAAATTAGATGAATGATAGTAATTTTCAGGACAACTTATGTCTTACTCGGCTAATATGATATCTTTACCAAGTTTCTAGTACAATAATTTACAAATAATTGGTACATGATCTCAGAAACATGTGTTCTGAGATTTTTCGAAACAATATATCCTAGTAATAATAAAAAAAAAGTTTAATATCCCTTAGACATATGTTATGAATGCAAGAAATTGGCAAAAGAAAAAAAGAATAATAAACATTGGTGGACTCAAGACTTAAACATTCAGAGAAGCAAAATTAGAGTACTAATAAGAAGATTTCAAAGAGAGAAAGCTAATAGACCCATAGTAAACTAAACTGAAAAATAAGTAATGTGACGATTTTTTCTTGAGAGTGCTACACTCACCCGTAAAACTAAATCGACATAAAAATAATGTAATAAATGGCTGAACAATTTGCTTGATAATGTATGTAATTTAAAAACCACTATAATTATCCAAATCAATTAAAATGTCATATTCAATTATACTGTTATATTATTGAATAAAGAAATCATATATCTTTATATTGTAATTGTCAAAAAGAAAAACATAAATCCTTAAAATAAAGAATTGAAAACCAAATTTCTGCACTAAATTGTCAATATAAAAAAAATCAGCAATGCTTCTATAAAAGATTGAAATTCACTCTTTTTCTATCCAATTTACCCCTTTAAGCGATTTGTTGTTTCGCTCCTTAAAAGGAGTGGTTTACCCGCATCTTTCAAAAGAGTGAATTTCTATCTTAAAGATTGGTTGAATTTTCTGAAAATGAAAGTGAAATTTCACTCAGAAGGAGTGAAATTCAATCGATTTTTTTAAGAATGTAGAGATAAATTAAAAAGGCCACAAATAAACAGTATGATAAAATTAGAAAATAATGAACTAACAAAAATAACCTCAGAAGCAATAAATGAAATTTTAAAGTACCATATGAAAACAATATTACAGTAAATGTAGAAGATAACTTTGAGAAAACTAAAAAAGAATTTTCACAATTTGAAATAGAAGCTTTTAAAGAAACTAATATGGATAAAGCTCCGGGTCATAATAATGCGTGTTTAGACATCTACTATGAATTATATATATCACAAATAAAAGATGGTTCCACTGTGGTTTAAATGAGTGCTTAAATAAAGGAAATTTCCCACATTATTGGAAAATAGCTAAGATCACACTAATACCTAAAGAGGGAAAAGATCCCAAGCTGAAATCTTCATATAGACCCATAAGTTTGTTGCCAGTATGGGGAAAATTATTGGATAATCTAATTAACAAAAGATTAACCTATTATCTAAATAACGCAAATAAATTAAATTCTAATCAATACGACTTCACCAAAGGAAGAGGAACTGACAATGCCTTATACAATATTGTACATAAAATAAGAGAAAACAAAATTAATAAATTCTTTACATGCATGATATCTTTAAATATGAGAAATGCTTTTAATTCTATCCACTGGAACCAGATTTTAAACTTATTAAAGAAACCTGAAATAAAAGGTAACATATTGAGTGTAATAATCTCATTTTTAAATGATAGAACATATTTAGAAAGTATAAATTTGGAACAAAAATATGACCAAGGTGTACCACAGGGATCAAGTCTTGGTCCTTGGATCAAGTTGTAGAACCTTGGGATCAATGAACTACTCAACACAGAAATGGGATTAAATGTAACTATACTAGCATTTGCGGACGACAAAATAATTACAGTAGTTAACAAATCTTATTATCATTTCACTAATATGTCAAAATTACCACTGTATAGAGTTCAAAAATGGGCAGAAGAATACAAACTCGAACTTAGCACAGGCAAATCCCAACACACAATATTCCTAATCAAGAAAAACAAAACCAAAAGACCTACAATAAAATATAAAGAAGAAAACAAATACTCAGACAACATAAAATACCTAGGAATTCTACTAGATAATAAGCTTAGCTGGATTCCACATCAAACTGAAATAAAGGAAAATATATATAACACATAACTAATAAGTTAACTAGAATAACTGGAGCACATAGGGCCTGAAGGCGAATATACTAAAAGAAATCTACAACCAAGTAATAGAAAAAATAATATTGTATGGAAGTCCCAGCTGGTACAGGGATACAGTTAAAATGAATATAAAGTTACTGCAGATACTAAGAATACCACTACAAAAACTAACTAAATGCTACAGAACGGTTGCTACCGACTCACTACATGTATTCATAGGATGTATACCAATTAATATAAAAGCCCAATCACAACAGTTAAAATATCTATTATGGAATCAGAAAATATCGATAAAAATAGAAAATAAAACATTCACAGCAGAGAATAGTTGGATAAAAGAAATTAACTGGGAATCGCCATGAGAAAGAGTGTTAATAAATTGGGACAACGAAATAGTAACAACTAATTATTATGCACTTACGGACGGATCAATGAAAAAGTAGGATGCGCAGCAGCAATAATCAGGAGAAACGATGAAAGCGTGAAAATTAAAAAACTAAGGCTTTCCGACAACTCAACAGTGTATGAAGCAGAAGCCGTGGCCATACTTTGAACTATTGCATGGAAAATGAAATAGAAAAATGGGATATACATACTGACGCACAATCAGTACTGCAGTTTTTAAGTATATGGAAAATAGATAACAATACCATCAAACAGATACTCAATGTTTTAAAAGAATATCTAGACAGATTTAAATTCCATTGGGTAAAAGCACAAATCGGAATAATATGGAATGCGCAAGAAGGCAAAACAAGCAACAGAACTGGAAATTGTAGATTATCAGACAAAATGGATAAAAAATCAAATAAAATAGAATCTTAAAAATCTAGAGTTAAAAATATGGCAAGAAAATTGGAACAATTCAGGAAAAGCTAGAAACGTGCATTCAATATTCCCTAAAATATCAATAAAAAGAAATACATCAAAATTTTACCTAATTAAGATCATAACTGGACATGGAGTTTTCGGAATATATCAAAAAAGATTTCTTGGAAAAACAGACTTATGTAAATACGATGGAATGACGCAAGATGTTAAACACTTAATTTACCACTGTAGACAATTTCAAGAAATTAGACAAAGAAATCCAAAGGATTACCAAAACCTAGAAATAAGTAAATTAATTAGTCTTAAAAATTTCAAGATAGCACAATAGAAGATATAATAAAAATTCTACTCCAAGAAAATATAACCACAGAAGAAAAAAAGTAATTTTAAGAAGAGTGTAAATAGTCTAGCTACTAACCTAATTATTAAATCACAAATATGTATATAGTCCAAATAGGACAATTTTTATTTATTTATTTAATTGTCTGTTACCTATTTACTAATTAACACTTTAATTTCAAAAGACACCTAGGTGTCAATTGTTGATACTTTGTAATATATCGATATTAATGTACATATCGTTATTAAAGGCAAACCGCTTGAATTCCGTTAGGGGAAGGGGTCTCGGTGGACCGCAGGGTGGTGGTCGCCGGACTTAGTGCAAAGCTCGGATGGTATTGGTCTCTGGGCCGATTTGGCCGCATCCCGAGAGGTTTCGGATTTGGCTGAGGGACTGGTTCTCCGTCCCATAGTGCTTCACGGGGGTGCTCTGGCAGGGGTTGGCTTCATTTCGTGGCGCTTGCCGCACGTGTGCCACTCGTGCCTAACGGGATATCTACTCGCAATGGACTTACATTAACCGCATGCCTTTGGGCGGGTCGGCCTATAATAAATTTGGTTATCCCTTAGACATCTGTTAACAAAATGGTACGACTGTCACTCTGAAATTATGAGATACAACTAGGTTTTTAAAGTTATAGTTACAAAATTTTAGGTGTGTTCAAATTAGTCTCCTCCAGCATCAATGCACTTTTGTGGACGAATTTTCCACAGAATAAATGCCTCAAGCCATTCATTTCTTCAAATAGATGAAAAAAATGCATTTATAGCCACATCAATCTCTTCTTCTGAATGAAAACGACGTCCACGTAAGTTCTTTTTTAGATTAAAGAATAACCAAAAGTCTCACATAGTTAGATCAGGTGAATACGGCGGATGTTCGATCACTTTAATTTGTTTTTGTTTAAGAAATTCAACTGTTAATCCGGTTGTATGTGAAGATGCATTGTCATGGTGAAGCATGAGTCCCCTAACATTCAGTTCTTGTAAAATTTCTGGAAGACATTGAGTGGTATTCCAGTTTGCTGTTACTGTCTTCTGTCCTTCCTACTTTATGGCTTTGAAAATCCCAAGAGAAATGACAATGAAGAAAACGTCATACATCACTTTTTTCAGTGCGCGTTGTTTTTTCACCATTGTCAGCATGGGATCATCTTCAAAAACCCATACTTTGCTTTCTTGGCGTGTTGGAACGTCAAAAAACGATATGTACGTTTCTTCACCTGTTACAATTTTAGAAATGATGCGGTGGCCACCCTCATTCAGCCTATTAAGAGTTTCTTTACTGATTCTGACACGCTCCTCTTTTTGATGCTCAGTTAGATGATGGGGAACCCAACGGCAAATTACTTTTTCATATGTAATTCTTCATGAATGACTTTGTGTATGGCTGCGGATCCAGTGTTAAGTTCCTTCTGTATCATTTGATAGGTACAGCGATTATCATCCATTAACATTTTTCGTATGGCAGACACATTATCCGGGATTACTGCAGACGATGGCCTTCCTGTGTGTTCTTCATCCTGAAGAAAATGGCGACCTCTTCTAAATTCTCTAAACCACCTGAATACAGTAGCACGAGCTGGAGATTCAGCACCCAATGCTGATTGCAACCGTTGAACGCATTCTTCTTGATTGAATCCTGCTTTGAAATCGTAGAAAATCATAGCGCGAAAATGTTTTTGCGTCAACTCCATTTTCTCTTCTGTTTAAAATTTATTCCACGCTAAACAAGTTAAAGTAAATCAATAAAAAACCATCTTCTGTGTTAAAATACTTTGTACTTTAAAATTAAACCGTTATTTTTATTTTGTAAATTCTCATCTGCGCGTATCTCAAAAATTTCAGAGTAACCCTCGTATATACAACATATAGGTGAATATTTATACCTTATTGACGAATAAGTACATCATACAGACATGGGGGCATTAAAGGGATTAAGTGGATGGATAAGATTTTTTGGGGGGAATTGTCTACTTTAATTTTCATGTGTGTGATCGGGGGAGAAATGAAGAGAGAAATTTGTGATTCAGAAAAAATTGCCCCCCCCCACCTTTATCTCGATGAATATGTTGAGTGATAATGAACCTGAAAGCTTATCTGCTGAAGATTTAGAAATAAGAGATAGAGGATAAGAGAAATAAGAGATAATATTTAGAAATAAGAGAGATTAGGAATAGAGAGGGTTAAACCGTTATCTAATTTAATTTCAACTAAAGAGGTATTTAACTCGAAATTTAATGACAATTAAAATAATGCTTCTTGTATGAAGCTACGAAAATCATCATGAATGTTCTATGCATATGTAGATAGCGCAAAATTTAAATGAAAAAAGCATTTTTTTTAAATATTCTATATTCTGCCTTTATACAATTTAATCAATTCTAAATGTTCAGAAATGATTAAATTATATGCTTAATAATGTAATTCTTATAAAGTTGAATCATTCGGTTTCCTTTAATTTGACAACACTATTGTGGAGTTTCAAAACTTTTCTTAAATTAAATTTAAAAAACGTTTTTCAGCTAAAAAAAAATTGAAAAAATTCATCGGCAAAAACTCTAATGTTAGAAAAAACTGACTTTAATTTACGTTTAAAGCATTAAGATAAGCTCGAGCCTCTATTTTTATCGATGTTCATTTTGTGACCTTTAATTATATTATCAAATCTCCTTCTCCGACCTTGAGGAGAGAACTCGAAGCCGATCCAATTGATTTATACCACGATTTTCTTTAAACGTCATTCCGAAGCGAATTTAATTGAGTCATGTTATTCGCTCTTAAGTCTTCATTATTTAACATTGTGCAATATCACTTAAATAAATACTTTATTATTCCGTATAAGTACCAGAAAATAAATTTAAAATGTTTTTACTTTTTTTAATGTATTCATTAATATACAAGTTAGTATAGTCATCATTCAATCATTTTTTCGTCATTATAAAAAATATTTTGGAAACTTCGCAAGACTTCATTAAATTGGACAGAGAATTTGCTTCCATACATTTATAATATTCTTAATTGCTTTCTTTTAACAATTTTGGAACAATTAAGCTTTATTCGATCTAATCAATGAATGCCAAAAATGTAATTAATTTCAAAATAAATATTATTGCAGTTTTGCATGAGATGCTAACAAGCTGTCTTCATGCACTGCCGGACATTGAAAAGGCTGCATTTCGAAATGATTTGCATAATACAGAACGAGAACAGGGTTGGGTCAGAAGGTTCTAAAACCACCAAGGGACGGCGATGCACGCAGCAACATGTCAGGCGCAGAGTTAATGAGAGTACAGAGGACCAATGGCTCTCCATTCCCTGTCAACCATTTAACAAAGTGAGTCTCTTGAAGGAGGCAGTGGCAGGGTCTGGAAAGGGCGTCCAAGCCGATCAAAAACGCATTCGATTGGTGAGACATCTTGCGAGTATAATTGCCAAAGAAACAACTGTACACCTTGCAGGCCACACTCCTTCCACGAGACTAGCCTGCGGCCAGAAGATGTTAAGCAGAGGGCCGACATCTTAAAGTGTCACCCAGCGGACAGGAGCAGAGTACCTTTCGATAGCGAAACGCCGACCGGTGAGGGTCTAGAGATCTTTACGGACGGTTCAGGCATTGATGGTAAAATTGGCTTAAGGTTCACCATCTTCTACTTTGGGGAAGAGATTGTCACATACGGTGCTAGACTCGGTGACGAAAATTCTGTCTTTCAGGCGGAAATATCGGCGATGGGACTGGCTCAAAGGTAGACCTGGCAACGGCGTTTGTCATAAATACAGTGACTCGTTGTCCTCCCTAAACTCACTGGCCGATCCGAACAACCAAAACATCTTGGTTAACAAAGTTAAGGACTCTTACCGGAAAGCTACTAGCGGTAGAGAGGTATTCCTGCACTACGTACGTGCTCATGGTGGTACTTCCGGTAACGAAAGGGCAGATGAACTGGCCAAAGAGGCTGCGAACTTACCAGAGCCAACGCTGGACCTGTCACGTCCAAGGTCACACCTTTTCAAGGTGTTGCATAAAGAAGCACTGCGTGTATGGCAGCAGACATGGGAAAGCGATGAAGCTGGTCGCCAGACTTTCAGATTCTTCGAAACTGTGACCGAAAAGAGAGTTTTCGCTAATTCTATCATAGCCCAAATAGCGACTGGACACGGACGTGTACCGGAATATCTTCATAAACGAAGGTATCCGATTAGTGAGTTATGTCGCTCGTGCAATGTGGTGGGGGATTGCCTCCACTTCGTGCTGTCTTGTACCAGGACCGCGGAAGAAAGGACCATCCTGGACCGGCGCAATGGGTCGTTCTTGAAAAGGATCATATCCATTGCGTCGGATGACATTCCAATGATGGAATACCAGCGTGCCACCGACGAGGGTCCGGTCGAGAACTGGGAGATAGAGGAATAGTATAGGAATTGACGGATATTAAAGTAATGCATAGGAATTGACGGTAAGGTATCGTACAAATCTTCCATGAGGTGTACTGATTGCCATGTAAAGAGAGTGGGTGCCGGTGAGACTACTCGCCTCATCAAGGTATGATTCTATAGCTCGACTACCAGGGCAGGTGGCGGCTGCCGGGTGGTAGATTTGAGTTGAATATCTTCAGGTTGCTTGGTACTTTAAATTAGTTATAGAAGCCTCGGCTTCTGGCACTAAGACTCGCAAACTCGATCCCCTTCTGTCTTCTGTACACCTGGCAAGGCATATTTGCAGATGCGAGCAATGTGCTGCCGGGCATTGTCCTGCTGATAAAGAGCATTGGACAGCCCATGAAAGTAAGGGTATGTCTCCGTCCGCATCACATCATCCACGTAATGTTGGACTGTCATAGTGTCGTGAATTCGAACTAGAGGTGACTTGGAGTCTTACGCAATAGCGCCTCAAGCCATGATATCACGTTGTCGTACGATAAGGCGCTTCACAGTTGCTGCAGGATTAGAGATGTCTCCACGTTGAAGCCACACTCCTATGCGGCAACTATCACTGAAGAAACAGAAGCGTGATTCATTTGAGAAAACAATCCTGTGCCGCTCCATCGTCCAAATCACTCTAATACGGCACCATTCCAGATATTGGCATCTATGCTTTGCGGTCTGTGGCAGTTTTTTTAACGGATGCCATGAGCAGAGGCAATGAATCGACTACAAATGGCTCTGCTCGGCATGGAAGCATCCAGGGTGTCTTGCTCTATTTCGGTAAAAGTGCTTGGCCAACGCGTCGAGTCAAAAACATCAAACCACGCATGCTGACATCACCCTGGCTGCACTAGCATCCGTTTAACGTTCCAACAACTTTCACCATAGGCCGTGGACCGTGGACACCTCCAACTGTCTATTACCTGCGATTTGCTGTAAGGGCCAACCTGCCTTTCTCAGTCCCATCATCATGTTCCTCGTAAAGTCGTCTGTCTTCAGGATCTGAATCCGCCGACGATGGCCTGACATTATCTACAATTACAGGTGTCCTTTGCGACAACAACAAACTTTCAACGATTATTTTCCAAGCAGCAATAAGAGCGTAAATATTGCCCATTTTCACAGTTCCTCACCTTATATCTTATCCTACGTGCGCTGGAGAGCTGTGCATTTCACATCATTTGGATATGTCGGTAATGTGCGCCTACCCTGAAATTTGCATTATTTTCTATCCACTCATTCTTGGTGTTTCATTTTCAGTGCCGTAGAGTGTATAAAGTAAATTCTTGTTTTTACGAACTCGTGAATACCGGTAAAATTTCTTTCAAAATCAGAAATTCCCCCCCCCCCAAAAATAGAACCGTTAGTGTAACGTGTAAAACTAATTTTTTGTTACCCTATGCTAATTTCTCTTTCTAAATAAAATATTATCAGACATTATTTTTAGTATATTCTATATAGATATAGTTAAAATTAAATTCATACTTAAAAATAACGATTCATGCTTTAACTTCATTGATGAAAAATCAGACAAAATAATTAATTTTTTTCTGCTGCAACTTTTGTGTTATTTTATCTAGTATTTGTGTATTTTTTACCTAGTTTATTTTATTTAGTAATAAAACAATTGATTTTGATTTTTCTCTAAAAACTTAGACCTCAGTCTTATCCAGCTAAAAACTAGTACGATAACCCCCCGTACGATGCAGCCAAACCTACTGTGCCAATATTTACTTCCGTGGTCGAGGATTAAAGGGTGCGACGCATATGTACTGGTTAGGTGGTCAGTCCATCGTGAAACCCCCAATTTTAAGTTCCTAAGCATGCTTGGTACTCAGTTTTATCAACACATTAAAGGGATGAAATGCTGTGTCGATCTTGGAAAGCCTAAGAATCGAACTTTGAACCTTGGACTACGCCATCGGGCTTCACATCTGAGTCTTCATTCAAATAGTGCTGAAATAAAATGTCGGTCAACAGGGGAGATCTTTTCGAAGTTCACTGGTGTGTTCGCTCGAATTGTCTGATTTGTTGTCAAATGCTCTTGATTTCTCTCGGTTATAATAATTTGCATAAAACCTACATGACAAAATGAACAAGTGGTTTTAACTGCAACATCATTCAAGCCATAGATTGACAAGTGCATTGCGTCTAGAGTGTCTAACAGGTGGTTCCAAGCCATGATGCATCCTGGCAAAAATATCTCGCGATACTTGCACCTGAAGCCATAGATCACATTTGATGCATGGGCTTAGGAACTAGATTTGGCGGGTAAAATTCCATACGAGATGCTTTAAAAAATCGGGATTTTAACACCAGCAAAAAGAAACTAGTTATAAACAATATGAAAATTTTACGATTCTCCAACAAAATCATTAGATCTAAATTTCTCAACTATAAAATAAAAAAATTAAAAAAATATTTTTAATCGTCCTTTCTGATTTAAACAAACCACAAAATGGATGTTATGTCTTGTCTTATGATATGCTTTTTCCTTTATTGTATCTCCAAGATGTTGAAATTTGGGAGCAATATCTCTAAAGATCTGAAAATTTGGAAACTAATTATTTAGAACAACGAGTAATTTTCATGATTTTGAAAACTTCCACAAACGGAAAAAATTATAAATATAAGATACTTATTTACTACTGGTAAAAATCATGAATGGGTTTTTTTCATTGCCGACGACACTCAAATATTCGATCGTGAACTTCGCTTTATTTGCTGCCTCTCGAAGAATGCGATTGGAATAAATTCATCGACACATCGGATATACGACGTCATCTCAATACGATGTGACGTAGGTGGCGTTTAAAATATCCATCTGTCGTCATGGATATTTTAAACCAATGATAATTGTAATAAAAGTAGTGTAATCATAGTTTCAACAGGAACGAAAGAAACTACAACTTTATGGTTAGTAAAAAAATCTTACGGCTCTCATTGGCCAAATAAGTCACACACATTGTATCTAACATTAACATATGATGTGACTAAACATTTCGATTTTACTGGCACAATGCATTCGACATGAAAACGGGTATTTTTATTACCGGTAAAAATCATGAATGGATTTTTCTCATCGCCGACGATATTCAGTCATTCGATGGTAAACTTCGCCTACTTTGCAGCCGCTCGAAGAATGCGATTTGAAGGCAGGCAGCAAATGTATCGACAAATTGGATTTACGATGCCATCTCCATACGATGTGATGTAGATGAAACATCATCTGACGTCATAGATATTTTAAACCAATGAGAATCGTAATAAAGTGACGTACTCAGGATTTCAACTGTAACGTAAGAAACAAAATCCCTTTATGGTTAAAAAAAGTTAATCAAATGCTGAAGCCCGGTGGCTTAGTGGCAGCGTTCCACGCTCCCATGACACAGGTCCGAGGTTCGATCCTCGGCCTGGGCAAGGTTGACTCAGCCTTTCATCCCTTCAGTGGGTCGATTCACTGAGTACCAAGCATGCTTGGGAACTAAAAACTGGGCGTCTTAAGTTAGGCTGACCACCTAATTGGGACATATGCTTCGCACCCCAGGGCCCCCGGTCATGGAAACAGTTATGGGCACTGCCTTGGCCCACTTGGGCTGTCGTGCCATGGAGTTTAGTTTAGTTTAGAATCAAATGCTAAAAAATGAACACAAACGAAAGATACATAAAAATGATTACACATAAAGTAGATTTATCAATATTTTAGTTCATATATGAGAATCAAAATTATCGTTTTTCAATTATATGTGGGATTATGTCAGCGACCAGCTGCTGGATAGGAAAATAAGTGAGAGTTGGTATAAGTTAGAGATTCATAAAAAAGAGGTCTGGCGAATAATATATAATAGAATAATGTGATTAATTCCATTTTATTTAATACCATAAGTTACGTTAAATTATTTTTTATAAAATTAAAAGTTATAGTTTAGCTGACTTAAGAATTTTGATTTTTAAAGATTTCTACTTTACACATGGTATAATGGGGGGGGTACATTAAAATAAAGATCAAGTTTTAAATCTTATTTTTATTATTTATAATTAAATAAATTAAATTAAAAAAATTAAATCAGCTTAATTTATTCAGTAAATGAATTTTTTTTTATTACGAATATTAACAATTTTGTAATTAAGATAAATTCACACCTTTCCTGCTCTGCATAAAGCCCTAAAGGTCAATCACTCCATAACTAGATTTTAATCAGTGCTATATCAATGATGGTTATCTGTGCACTCCAATAATTTAGGCAATATTTTTTTATAAAAATCTACACATAAAATATTTATTCAGTTTTTCTGCTAAATTTTTGTCCGGGATAGAATTGAGAATGATTGCACGGAATGGAATAATACTATCATGATCAACTATGGCTAACTTAAAGTAAAAACTATTTTTCATTTCGAAATTTTGATTACAGCATTTGTACTTAATTTAAACCTTAATTAATACTGACTTGAACTCCCTGTAAAGATGCTTATACTGCGATGCAGTCAGTTTACATGATGTAACATTTCAAGCCGGAAATTAGCTAACTTCAAGAAAGGAGCTTTCTCCATTTTAAAATTGTTGTCTATGCAGAAAAAATGGAATTAGAAAAAAATATATTTACGATTCTCCTTTCATTTTACATTTTCACATGATTTATTTTAAAAAGTAACTATATATTTTTTTTAATATTTTTAAAAAATTAACATGTTTACCTATTGCAGCGTTTACGTTTTTCCCAATATGATGAACACAGAAAATGCACTGTAATGTAGAAAAAAATAGTACCAATTTGAATATTTTATAACATTTTAACTAAAGAGAATTCAACACCTTATTTAACATTTTAGCGACCTGTAAGTGAGACTTCATTTTCAGCGTATATCAACATATTATCAAAGTAAATAGTGTATGTATATAACTTTATTTTTCAATCGCAAAATTTCCATTAAATTATGGCCCACATATAGAACTTACTGTGTAACCTAAAAGTTTTATTTTATTATTTTTTTATCCTACGCCATAAATTGGGTTTTCAACCATTAGTCTAAGACGGAAATTTGCAACGCCCTCTGGCCTATGGAGGTTCCACGGGACAGGCTTAGTTAGTAAAGATGCCCAAGTCTTTCCCTTCGCGCAATTACCGCACATATTTTTACGAAAGGAAGCTATATTTGTCTTGGCAAGGTTTTTAATACTATGGTCCAAAGCTGGACAAAGTTAGTGCCAAGGTTTGTCATTACCACAGAGGCCGGGTATCCACTGGAGCACAATTTGATGTCCCTCCTTTAGAAGAGCCATCTGAAAGAGGACTTGCTAGGCGTAACTGATGTGGGAGATTGGATGGCGGCCCCAGAGTCAACAATGTTGCAACCTTTACTTGTTTCCTCAAGAGCCAAAGAAACAGCTGCTACCTAAAAGTAGATCCAGCCTATCTTTCTGTGCCTGTCTGGTGTCGTTCCATTTTCGGCTGGGGAAAGAAAGTGCCTATTTTGGCGTACTGAATGCCTTGATGGCGGTTTTTTTTTTATCCTTATTATTATTATTATCTTTGAAATTCAAGTTGTTTGTTATTATTTTTGAAATAACATTTTTTTATATATTAATTATTTAACACATTATTTGCCACCCAACTTGTCTAGTGGTCAGTGTGCCTGACTGCGGATAAGGGGGTTCTGGGTTCGGATCCCGGTTCGGACATAGATGTACTTTTTTTCTCTCTCTATCTATCCTGTCTTTGTCCCTTCCTAGTGTGAATGAGGTGTGAATAGTTGCCTACCCTATAAACGGGTACCTATGGCATGTGTGTACTGAGGAAGTCGGAATCCACACCAAATAGGGTTCAGTTGGAAAAGTGGAGCAGAGCACCCCATATTGCCAGCCTAGCTGGCACACGACAACAACAACACATCATCTAAATTTAAAATTATTTTAATGTAAAAATTAAATGAAATAAAAAAATAAAATTTTTCAAATCAAATATTTTTATAACCTTTTATAATAATTACTAACTAAATCATTAATATGATAATCAAATTCCAGTGATTATTATGATATTGATCATGAGTTTTAATTAGTTTTTATATTAAAAAAATATTTTTAGCAATTGAAATTAAATTAAAGTATAATTTAAAAAACATAAAAGAAAATATTTATTAAAAAATGAAGCAAAACCAATAATAAAATAACACGTGTGACTCTACTAATAATAAAATTACATGTATAACATTTAGTACATCAAATCTGATAGTAAAAAGATTTGTTGGCGACATTTAGGGCTTAGAACAATGCTTTGCTATGTATTTAAATATCGCCTATTCATAACACCATTAACTCTTATTGAAAATGGATGACTCTGTTACTATGTCATCTGTCTGAAGTCAGACTGCTTAGCGGGATTTAGTTTTATATTAAACTGTATAGAAACCGATACAATCAGACATGTAAATATTAACCAAAAACCATGAAAGTGGTTGTAACAAAACTCCATAGGTGCTCAGTACCGTGCAAGCCCTTTAAGAAGATTAAGAAAAGAACAAGAAAACTCAGTTTGATTCATGCAATACAACTCTGATAAAATACGCAATTCTTTTGAAATTCATCAAAATGTAATCAACGTATTTGTTTTCTTTGTTATTATATATTAAAACTGTGGATAAAATATAATATTTTTGCTATATTATTCTGTACTTACATAACAAACATTTTCCTTAAAGTCAACAAATCTCAATAATTGTTCCAAATAAGATTTCTTCCCTTCTTCATTGGTTGGTGATTTCACCTTCAAAAGAAAAAAATATTTATTATTTTAATGAAAAAATAACCATGACGCAATAGTTTTTTTTATATACAATAACATAAATTATTTATATGATGTAACTCTATTATAGTGCAGTTTCTAAAAACTCTTGCTGTATGTTTGACTTAACTTCAGAAACTTTACTTTAATGATTCGAAAATATATTTTAATATTACTTTAGAGCTAATTACAGAGGGCATTAACACATTTTTAGAACGATTTTGGGGCCATTTAATTATTGTTTAAAACGTAAAGACTATTTTTTTAAATGTTCCATCTGATAGCTTTTTTCTGGACTATAAGTCTGTATCATGATTTCCATGATAGAAGAGCTTTTCGTAAAATTTTCAGGGGTATTGCTTTCCATTCCTCTTCCACTAGTTTCCAGAGTCCATCCATTGTTGTGGGTTTGCGTTTAGAAAGAGCTCTTTTTAACAGACCAAAGGCACAATTGTCTATAAGTGAAACGTCAGGGGACTTTACAGGAATATGTTGAAAAGGTATATCTGCAATACTTGTATTAGTCTTCATTATTTCAAGGAATGCAGTGTTAGTTTTCGAAGTATGACTTGTAGCTTTGTCTTGTTGATGTTTCACTCTTTGAAAGTCTTTGGGATAAAGAAGTGGAATTTCTTCTGTAAATATTGGGCGAAAAACCTTCTCCTGATAGTATGATGAGTTGATTTTAACATTTTTTTCTACTCTTTTTATTTTTAATTTCCCATTGTAGGAGAAACCTGCGACTATCATAACCCCTTACTGAAACTTTCTTTGAATTGACGGAACCAGGTTTGTACATTTTTTTTTCTCTTCGTTTCCTATAGTAAATAGACCTTTTTTGTTGCAGTCATTTAGGTAAACCCATGCTTCATCAAGGGTCACAATGTATTTCCATTTATCTCCTGCTAAATGGTTTTCATACAGGATTCTACAAAATGTTTTGCGTTGAGCCACATGTCTCGGCAAAAGCTGGTGAACATTACGTTTTTTAGCTTTTTTAAATTGTAAATCTTGATTTATTATTTTATTTATTGTTGATACAGATGTATCTAAAGACTTTGCAATTGATTTCTGTGTTGATGGATTTTCTCTTTTTACCAGCGATTTCACTTAAGGAACATTTGAAACAGTACGTACTTTTTTCGGATATTCTTTTGGAGTCTTCTTTCCATGTAGAAATAATGATTGACGGTTTTTAATATTGTCCGATTAATAATGTTGCTTATTTTGCACTTAGAAATTTTAATACCATGCATTTCACAACGTTTTTGAATTCTGGAATAAGAATATTTCTCTTCGGAAAACGCAAAAACATATCCCTCAATCCACAGCTTGTTTACATGCGACATTTTGCAAGAAGAATAAATTTAGAAGTAGCAGACGATATTTCTCATTTCAAATAATAAGCTGTTGCCAAAAATTTTTATTTAAAAACATTTACTTTTTTAAAATTCTTAATCGAAATCATTCTAAAAATGTGTTAATACCCTCTGTATTTGTTAGTATTGCAGAATTGCTATATGAAATAATATGTTTCAAACCATGAATTCTTAAAATTATGCAGTCTTCTTTATTGATGAAATGTAGCAATTTTATTATTCTTGGAACCTTATATTACTTTAGAAAATAAGTGCTGAACGTACCTCTAGAATAAAAGCATCTCATTAATAATACTGATATGGTGATGGTAATTTAATTAATAATCGTGATGGCAGTCGTGGCGAATTGGGATTAGATTAATATTATGGTAATTTAGATGGATTGTTACTGATCGTGATAATATAATTAATTTAAATGGGATGATACTGTGATGCTAAAATCAAAGTTGTTTCTCCAAAATCACCAGCAAATAAAAAATGTTAAGACCCATATATTTATGAAATGTAACTTCAGTGCAATATTTTTTAAAACTGTGCCAAAGCTTTGGAGAAAAACTGCTGAGTATTGGTTTTAATTTTCTCTTCATAAAATGTCAATAAAACAAGATTCATATAACATTGTTAACTCACACTAAAAAAATATTAAACGCACAGTATTTCATCAATAAATAAATACGAACAGTAAAGGTATCCTTAGCATTCATTCAATCTCACTTCTGGATTTTTATCAATGCGATTTTATTTGTTTAAGTATCCCAATGTTTGACTCACTTATGTTGAGCCATTTCAATGTATGACTCAGTTATTTTGGACTATATAAATCTATGGCTCAATTTATGTTTAACCCTATCAATCTATGTTGGATTACAATAATCTATGGTTCATTCATGTTGGACTGTTTCTATCTATGGATCAATTTGTGTTAAATACGTTCATCTATGGCTATGTCATTTTGGACTATCTAAGTATATGGCTCAATCTATGTTGGTTTATAATAATCTATAGTTCATTCATGTTGGACTGGCTCAATTTATGTTGAAATACGTTCATCTATTGTTCCGTCAAATTGGACCATCTTAATCTGTTTCTCTGTTATTTTGGAATGTCTGTTATATGGCTCATTCTATGTTGAACCATCTCATTCTGAGTTGGATTATCAGAATCTATGGCTCCTTCATATGTTGGACTACTTCAATTTGTGGGCTATTTCAATCTATGTAGGAATGCGTCAGTCTATTTGCCCAATCATATCGGACTATCTCAATCTACATCGATGGTCTATTCCGTGAACACATTTCCTCTCAAATACAATTTTTTATTTTTGATTAGATTATTTTAATTCAGTTTTTTGCTCAATAAAACAGCTTTTTTATGATACGATTTTAAAATTCACTCAGAAAACTTTTTCTTATGCATTTGTAAAGAGGACATGTGTTGGAAAAGATAAGCTTTTTATTCCGAAAAATTGTATTCAAGATCCTCTTCGTTGCATTGAGTTCTTTTATTGCTCACAATAAAAATAGGCTGCTTAACTGCGGGTTCTTTATTCTCATCAGGCATCTAACATTGTTTCCTGTTAAGAAATAACAGTTCTCTCGTTTCTCAAGTCAAATATCATTCTATCCATATAATTTTGTTATGTTTAGCAATTTCTATAAGAAATAGCTGTTGTTGTTGTCGTGTGCCAGCTAGGCTAGCAATATGGGATGCGCTGCTCCCCTTTTCCAACTGAACCATATTTGGTGTGGAGTCCGACTTCTTCAGTACACACATGCCATAGGAACCCATTTATAGCGTGGGCAACCATTCACACCTCATTCATACAAGGAAGGGACAAAGACAGAGTAGATAGAGAGAGAAAGTACATCCATGCCTGAAGCGGGATTTGAACCCAGGACCTCCGTATCCGCAGTCAGGCACGCTGACTAATAAGAAATAGTTTTCGCACCTATTAAGTTCGGTGTGTTAAAATAACCGAATAATAGAACAGTAAGTTAACTAGCTAAATTTTAGAAATTGTAATGCGCTAAGCTTTGTGTAATGAATATCTCATTCCATTATAGGCACAAGAAATCATTTTTTTTTAATTTTTAAGTTAAACATTATTTGGATAAAACAATTTGTAAACGACAAATATCAACAAGATAAATTTTTATGATAATATTAACTTATATTCATATAACTATTCATTATTTTCTATTTTATACGTAATCTATAAATGTAGAGACAACAGAAGAAAGTTCTCGAAATTTTCTTTGCTAATATTAAAAGTTGGAGGAATTCTTCATTTGTTCGAATACGAAATGCTATAAATTTTTTGAATTCTCGAAAGTTTTCATTTTTAACCGTAAATTGGTTGTTTCTTTCGTTCCAGATGAGATTACGGCTATATCACTTTATTCCAATTCTCACTGCTTTAAATATCCATGACGTCAGATGGAGTTTCATCTACGTCACACATAATTAGTTAAGAAACCGTATTGAGACGCTACTGTAAATTCGACTTGTCGACGAATTCGCTGCCTGCTTTCAAATCGTATTCTTCAAGCGGCAGCAAACAAGGTGAAGTTCACCATCTTAGAGCACAAATGCCGTATAATCCGGGATGTCAAATTCTGAATTTTTTGGCGATGAAAAAATGTTGCCAGGATGATATATTGCGACATGCGTGATTGGCGTAAATACTAGGGTTGCCAAAATAGAATTTTCAGCCTAATTGTTAAAGGTGTCCATATCTATGATGTACTGAAAACCAGGTTGCCAGATATATAAGATAATGCATTAAAAATCACCAAATTCAGAATTTGGCATCCTGGATTATACAGCATCTGTGCCGAGAGTATTGTCGAAATTCATTTTGCTAATAAAAATATTTTTTATAGGTGAAAATGTGCTTTGGGTCCCCTGCTTGGCGCATTTTCAAAAATTCGCCAACTGGCGCGTTTTTGCGTGTTGTCTCGCGGCTTTGAATGCTCCGAGAGACACTACGCGAAAACGTCGTTTCTATGTCGACGAACCGAAATCAGTGTTTTTAACGAATTTCACCGTTGGTATGGCAACGAAAACTAAAAAATGTTTTTTTTACGAATTGTATAACTAAAAATACACTACAATATGGAGAAAAACTATCATATTTTTAAAAATTAATAAATAAAAGTACGCAGAAACAAATAAATAAATAAATCGCGTACTACCTCCAGGGCAAATTCAACGGTAATAAAATGTAGTGCATCAAATTTTAAATTCTACGGTTATTTCAAAATCAAAATAATTAGCGACCAATAGAAATACTGAAACAAAAGAGTTGTTAATGAGCATGATCCACAAGGAGTGCATTTAGGATGAAATAACCAGGGTTACCACTCTTGGCACGTCTATCGCCCATTTGGCAAGAAAGGGGTACCCAAACCACAGGTTAACCTTTTTATATAAGAGCCGATTTCTTAGAAAAGCGCCATCGGTTTGAGCAGCCGTTTTCAATTGATTCAAGTCATTAACACGTTGACAATAGAACAGAAGGGTAAAACTGAGTAATACGGTCGAAGTTTGGCGATTTTTTGGATTTTTTTTTCGCCAAGTACAAGTAAGGATTGAAATTCCTACGCTATATTCACAGCGAAATACAAAACGAATATAAAAGACAGTATTGAAATTCCGGCACTATATCTAAACCGGGTAAAACTGAGGTCTGACCGTAATACTCAGTTTAGCCAACAGAAGGAAAAGCAAAATGAAAGAGACGAGACAAAACATCCACTTTATAGTAAGTTTAAATCAGCAAGGACGATATAAATTTTTAAAATGTTTATAAATTAATAGAATTTAGGTTAGGTTAGGTTATGGCAAAAAACTGTTTTGGAGCTTTACACTCATATAGAATTTTAAATAAATAATTGTAATAATTGTAAGCAATCTCTTTTAAATCTTAAAACTAATCCCTTGCTTACGCCAACATTAATTTTTTAAATTAAACTTATTATTTTTTTTGGAACAAGTTCAGTATCCCCATTCACTGATTTCTCGCCAAATCTGGTAACCGTTGTTTACGTTGTAATGTTGCCGATTTCAGCTTTTGTTTTTATTATAGTGTTGCCAAATTTAGTTTTTGTTACTATTTTTATTTTTTCCTTGCCAGATTCCGTTTTTCTCGTGTTTTAAATAATTTTTACGTTATATATGTGCTTTTTTTTAGTGGCAATAGCTTTTTTAGTTTCACTTCGAGAACTTTCCAGAACTTTCTTTGCTAATTGTTCTACGTTTTAATTGCTAGTCATTTTAATTTCGTTCACTTTTGCTGCTGGAATCGGTGGATTTCCCGCTGTTGTATTTCGTTGTCGCCAGTGTCCAAACATCGTAAATTTTTCTTTTTTACTATTTCTTTTTCATTATTATTTTTATTTGGTGTAATTTTAATATATATATATTTTATTAAATGATATATTTTATTTTATGTATTTAAAACCGTTAAATATTCTTTTTTCCTTATTTCGTTTTCTTAATTTATTATCATCTTTTTATTGTTTTAATTACTTTATTTTTTGTTTTAATTTAAAATGTCTCGTATTCAAAATGTTGTTGAAAAATATCAACCAAGTTATTTTAGCAAAAATTAAAGATAATAATTATTGCTTAGAATTCCAAATTATTAATTAATTTAGGATTCGCAAATATTAATTAATTTTTAACGGAAATTGGATTTGGAGAAGGTGTAATTTTTTTTATTTAAATACTATTGCTTACATGTATTTTTTTATTGTATTCGTGTTTCATTTTTATTTACTTAAAATATGTATATATTTAAAGAATATTTTATTCATGTTTTTTTTTAAATTTAAAAAATGTATATATTTGAAAAATAAGTTTTTGCATGCTTTTTATGTAAAATTAGATATTTTTACTGAAATGTGACACTGGTGACAAACGAATAAGTCGAAATAAATCGGCATGTCAGCTTAACTTCATATCAAGTAAGTCCATTATTTATATTTATTTCCCTTTTTAAATTTTCTGAAATGCATATTTTTCGAACGAACTTAGGGAAATTTCCCATTTTAATAAACTCGCGCCTAGCTTGGCGACTTGGCGACAAAAAAATTCGCCGCGTCGCCAAGTGTATGGGGATACTGAACTTGTTCCTTTTTTTTAATATGGTAGAAAGAAGAGAAAACTTTGATCTAATTTGATTAAGCTGGCAAATAAATGATTAACGGTCTATCCTTCAATTCCGCAATTCGTGGGTTCGATTCTTATTTCAGCCATGATTGTTCATATTTAACGCCTTGGTCAAGTTAACCGCGTAATTAAATAGCGATCGTATAATGATGAACAGACTAAGTGACATAATGTCAAATGTTTTTAATTGGAATAACATTTGAAAATTATACTATAAAAAATATAAATCTGAGAAGATTTTTTACTACTTTTCCACTTAAAATAAATAAAAATACAATATAGAATATGAATTTAAATATTGAAAAAAATTATATAATCTTGAATATTTTATTCTCAAATAAAATTATCTGATAAATTTTTAGTTAAAAAAGTTAGATGGGAGCTGTGTTATTTCTATCGTTTACTCTATTAAAACTAGATGTTTTGAGTTTAATGAAGAACAATCAAAAAAAACTAGATAATTTTTTCACCCAGAGAATTTGTGAAAGGTTGCAAACCTGGGATGTCAGGAAATTTTTACTCTAGAACTGAAATAAAGATATATTATATATATAAAACTATATTTCATAACAAATCTTACACGTAATCAATGGCAAAAAATTAAAGAATTTATTAAATTATATTTAACAAATATAATACAAATATAATCAATAAATTAAATTCGTAACATCAATTTTTTAGAGTAAAAATTATCAATTTTAAAATGTTGAAATAAAAGGCTAAAATTATTTATTTTATGAAACCCGGCATCATATTCATAGCGCTTCCAAGGCGCATGTCCAAGGTTCGATTTTCTGGCTGGTCTGGCTGGACCGCTTTCCTGGTTTAGCAATTTTAATGGCCAGTAGTGTGTGATATATATATATATATATATATATATATATATATATATATATATATATATATATTCATTTTCTGATTTTGCTCATTGAAGGGATTCAGAGATAGCATCAGACATTGAACCAGCAAAACCACAAGTAAAGCAGCATCTTGAAGACCAAACTGTATTTGAAGGAAAGAAAGTAAGAATGGATTGTGTCATTGTTGGACAACCAGAGCCTGAGGTAAGTTCTGTAATTTAATGTCAGTTATTTAACCTAGTCTCCTTAATATTACATATGAGACACTGAAATAATGCAAATAAAAATTCTACTATGTATTTAAATTTGCTTATTTTGACTGACTGGGTTAAGTCTTTACCACATTTATTACGATTTAAAAAAGGACACAATAAGTCCAATTACTGAAAGTTTTTACTTGTTATTTTATTTAATGAATAAATAGGAATATACTGTAAACTAAACTCAGTTGGGGACAGCCCATGTCAGAGCCCGGGCCTACAATGGCTATATTTGTTTTCTTGACAGAGGGCCTTAGGGTACAAACTTATGTCCTGACTAGATAATCAGCCTAATGCAAAACTCACAATGCTTTCCTGATTTAGCAATTTTAATGGCCAGTAGTGTGTGTATATATATATATATATATATATATTATATATATATATATATATATATTATATATATATATATATATATATATATATATATATATATATATACATACATATATATATATATACATATATATATATATATATATATATATATATATATATATATATATATATATATATATATATATATATATATATATATATATATATATATATATACATACATATATATATATATATATATATATATATATGTATGTATGTATGTATGTATGTATGTATGTATGTATGTATATATATATAGAAGCCCGGTGGCTTAGTGGCAGCGTTTAACGCTCCCATGACACAAGTCCGAGGTTCGATCCTCGGGTTGGGCAAGGTCGACTCAGCCTTTCACCCATTCGATAAATGGGTCGATAAAACTGAGTATGCTTGAGATCTAAGCACTGGGGTTTCCCGTTAGGTTGACCACTAACCGGGACATATGCTTCGCACCCCAGAGCCCTCTGTCAGGAAAACAGATACGGACACTATAGGCCTTGGCCCGCATATGTGCAAGTGCCATGCCGTTGAGTTTCCGAATCGTAAGATTCGGAAAATTCAACTAATAAAACGACATCATGAAATGCTTCGTTTTTAAATATATATTTAACACAGTTGAGGAAATCAAAAATTCATCATTTGTAGCTTCATTGCTTTAGGAAAACAGAAAATACAAATTTCGCAAGATTTAGATTTCATTCAGAATTTTATCAGCTAATATCGCTTGATTCCCTTTTATTTTCTTTGTCTCATTATTTTCTGAACAAAATACCTCACTGTTTTATATAACATATTTTAAAATTTCATTTTTTTAATTCCATTTTTTAAACAAAATAATACTATATTTGACCTACTAAAACGAAAATTCCAACGATATCATAAGGGTTATAACATGAGAAATGGTGTTCAAGTTACTTTTGAATAGCAAAATATCGATGACATCTCCAAAACTTCTAAAAAAAAATTCATTCAAAAACGAACAGAATTTATAAAAATAATTATTTTATCGTTTTTATTAAATTCGATATCTTAAGATTATGGCTTTTATTATGGTTTATTTACAGTGATATATTCTTTAAGCAAAATAAGGCAATATTTAATTCATTAAAATGCAAATTCTAATGACATCATGAGATTAATATCAAGAGAAATGCTATTGACTTACCTCTGAGCTACAAAGTTTCGATGCCATTATCAAAACTAATTCAAAAACGAACAGAATTTATAGAAAAAAAATAATTTATCGTTTTCATTTAGTTCGAAATCTAAAGTGGCTGGGGTGTATCTTCAAACATCATTATCCAAACCACCCAAGAGACCAACTCTTTTTACGAAACGAATTCTTCGTACCTAGATTGAAATTGTTGCAGTGGGACGAGATAAAATAACAGGTTTGAGTTCAAAAAAAGTGAATGGAACGAAAAGTAAAACTTCCCCTGAAACTTTAGTCGACGGATATGCATGGTTGAGTTTAGTCTATACATGCAGCAGGGACTCACGTACATTTTACGTCCGCTCTTAATGTATAGATGTTTGACCTCTTCCTATGGGGTGGAATGTTAATTTAGTAATGAGTAGTATTATAACATTACACAATAATTTACAATCCAACGAATTACCTTTCATCTCAAATGATAGAGAACCTTGAATGACTGTTGCCAACAATTTTTGACATCATAGTTTGAATTATTTCAAATTGTACAATTCAGCAAAATAGATCACAAATATTTTTACAAATGTAGAGCAGCAACAATCAAAGAGTTGCATCTTCAAAGTGTGAAAAAAATTGAGAATATACATTGAAAACAATATACAATAAAAAATTTGCTAAAAAATATTTTAAATTACATCTAATATATTATATAAATGGGTATTAAATATATTTGAAAAATTTTTTTGCACTAATGAATATTTGCATTCAATATAAATATATCCCTAATAATTTGAAAACTAATAATAACCTAATAAATTGAAAGTTTTTAATAGAACAAATTGACAAGAATAATTTAAATTAATTTTTAATTTGCTTGATTCACACACGCATGAAAGTATGTTGTTTTTCCTTATTCCACTTGATCTAGTACAATCGACCGAGTCCAGTAGATCGTTCGCCCAGAGAAAGTCTCAAACCAGAGCAGGGTTTTCAAAAAGATCTCTCTTCTCCAAACCCAGACAGGAGAGCAGATGGTCCGAAGAAGCTTGGTGGAAATTACACCTGAGGCACACAGAGAACACCTTCTGACCCTGAACGAATGAAAGGGTGCGAGAATGTCCAGTAATGAGCCTGGTAATGGTGGTTTGCAATTTCCTATTGCCCTTCAGCTCAAGGGCAGCCCCAGGATGGTTTTGTCCGTATCAGTCATGAGTAGGTGGGATCCTCCAAGTCTTGCTGTTTTCGGCTTTGACCTTTGAGAAAATTTCACTAAACGTAAGTAGTTCACCATTTTCAGTTGTTTCAGCAGAGCCCTCCTTAGCCAATTCATCGGCCAAGTCATACACGAAAGTAAAAAAAAATTGATAAAAAACTTAACAATAGTAGCAGTATACATATATATCAACATACATACATTTATATTATATTATATATATTATATTAAAACTTTTACATACATGTTCTTAATATAAAGTATAAGTGATTCTCAATCTGAATCCATGGTTCTTTATAAAAAGTTTTTTTAATATTAGAATTAAAGATACTTTTATTATTAGGATTAAATTTTGTTTAATATAAAACATACATATATAAAACAGATATGTATGAAATGAAAGCACGAAATCTAATAAAGAGAACAAGTTTCAGATAAATAAATATCAATTGTTTAAAACTCACTCTTTATTGATGCTGACAAATTTGACATTTATTCATTTTTTATTGTCATTGTTCCAATGCAAATTTTATTTTCTTTATAAACTCTGATTGTATTATCCAATATTTCTTATACCAATGCATTTTTTGAGATTTAAATCTGAAATATTTCTTCACATATAAAAGGTTATTTATTCTTTCACTGATATAATCAGATTTTCATTTATTAAGATACACCTTTGATATAGAAAGGATACTTTTGGATAAACTTTTGAGACACATATTTGATACGGAAAAGAACTTTTAAGAATATCTAAATTAGGTAATCGAAATGCTTACGGCTGCCTAATTTTGTCAACAAAAACCAATAAGCACACTAAACCACCTAGTAATTTTGATTCATTTTCAATGATAAGATCGAAATCTGACGGTTCAGAGAAGTAATTTATTTTGATTCTTGTGCAATGTTGATTAAATATATCAGGTCGTAATAACGTTAACTGGTTATTTAATAAAAATATAAGTTTTAAATAGCTGGTTTGTGTGCTTTTTATATTGCTCCTACAGTGAACTAGGACTAATTCAATCGTCATCCACGATTCTGAACTTCTACAAATATCGGAACCTGAAGTGAAAATGAACTCCACGAGTGCCAAACCAAAGCCAAAGTGCAAATTATTCAGATAACAATAAGTAGAATACTCAAAAGTGAAACAGAATATGTGAATTTCTGCATAACGTATACTTTTCCATTAATAAATTTTTGAAACATTCAGTGCCGTATATCTGATGTTTCTTATCCCTTGAAAATGAAATCTAGATCAGGTCCATGAACCCATTCCCTCTGAAGAAGTCCATTACCAATATTAATGGAACACTGTCCCACCCGAAAGCATGCGGTGGCAGTCCATTACCAATAGGGGATCTTTAACCAGGTCCTGCTTTAATCAGGTTTGGCCTGTTTTTCCTCCACATTTGGCAGGATATTCGAAAGTGTACTGTATTTCTGAAACAGACAAAAACCTTTTGGACATCAAACATCTTCAGATCCTAAAGTTCCTTTCTAGTTTAATGGAATTGCAATTTGTTGAAACTGGTTGGTTGAAACCTTTGCACTCGGACATCAATATCGTTTCCTACACTTAAAGTGAAAAATAATGGCAACAAAAAGTACTTTTCCATTATACCTCCGCTTATGACCCTAAACAAAAAGGATGATTCTTACGGAGAAGTGGAAATGACATAACGTAAATACGATGATTTTATTGGCTCAAAATTTTATTTTAAATTTAATATATGCTAAATTGAGTAAAAATTGAGTAAAGAGTGTTAAACAATGGTAAACAAGACTAAAACAATGATAAACAATGGTAAACTAAGATTCTGCATCAAGTCATCATAAAACTATAAAATGTTCTAAAATTAATAACAAAATGTTTGAAAAATAAAAAAAAAATTCTTCCACCTGAAAAATGGTTACTATCAACTCTTTACTGTACACCATGAGGTTATTTTTATGTAGGTACCCGAAAAAATAATTAAATAGATTGAAAATAAGAACACTTCAAGGGCTTCATTAAACTTCAAGGGCACTTCATTAAAATTACGCAATTCCTCACTGGACATGGGAAATTCAATAGTTACCTACATCGTTTCCACATTAAAAACAGTGAGGTGTGCATGTGCAATTCTGGGAGTGACATCTCTTCTCACATTCTTCTTGAATGCCCATCTGTTTCAGAAGAAAGGAATGAGCTTTGTAAAGACTTAAATAACAGGTGGCCCCCGATTATGGTGGACCTAGTGAAGAAAGAGAATTTTGAATTTTTTATAAAATTTATCCATGCTGTTATCTAATTCCTTTTTCATTTTTATATCTCTTTTTTTTCTCTGCCTTCTTTTATTATTATTTTTTTTTCATCTCATGATTTATTTGGATTTGGTTTGTAGTACATTTGCTGTACCTTCGAGCCCTGTGTGGTATTCCTTGGTGCACAGGGAGATATTTTTGTTTTCCCAAATAAAAATAAAATGGTAAACAAGCTAAATGCTGAACAAAGCTAAATCTAGTTGGTGCAAGAGATTGCTTGATGACAATTTTGTCGGATAAAAGGAGCATTACGGTCACAAATTACCCCAAGGGCAGAAAACAACCGAATGCAGTAAAATTTAATTTTGTTTCATTGAAAAAGGGCACTATTACATTGTACTTAAGCAATCACTCACTGATGCAATTCCTAAGCAATTTCCGCCAGGAATAAACACTGACATTTAAATAAGTTTTGTCAATAGGTTATAATATTTTTTTAGTTTAAAAAAAGGTTTGTATTATTTTTTAGTAGTTTCTAAACACGTAAACCATTTGCAAATGCAAATGGAATATCTACGACAGTAATTAATAATTTTTTTCATTTCCATTATGGCGTTTATCTGTTGTTGTTGCATGCCCCCAAAGACCAGCAGCGCTAGACTAGGTCCATGATGTTGTACACTCTACAATAATCCAAAACTAGAAAAGGGTCGTCAACCAAGTCCTGCCTAGACAGCCCTAGGCACTCAAGGATATGTTCAGGCGAAGCCTGCTCGGTAGAGCAGTCTGTACAGGTTTCAAAGGTTCGGGAACTCTCAGAAAATTGTAGGGTTTTAAGATGTCCACTTCGAAATCGGGCGAGAATAGTTTGTTCCTGACGACTTAAGTCGTTGGTCAGGGAGCCTCCGGGACGGGAACTTTGGTACCAGTAATGTACCGGAGGGACAATCCAAGTCATCCTGTTCTTAATTTTTTCTGTCGGCCCTCTACCTGTTTTTCGGTGCTCTTGTCAAGCGACTAACAGAGGCTGCAATTCTTCCCCATCCATGAATAGTACGGCGTTTATCTTACGGGTTATAATGAAAAAGTACCAAACAAAATATAATCACTAAACGAGATGTGATTTGTCCTTACGAGATCCACTATGGTCATTTTCCTTAAACAATTTGGTAACATTTTTGTAATTATAGTCCCAAAAGTAAAATACTACATGTACTTCACATTATTTTGATAAAGGTGAACATATTAGAAATAATGTTAAGCTTATAACTTTAAATCCATTCCATATTTCTCTATAATCTCAATAGCAACAAAATGGCAAGACGTCAACTAGACTTTCTTTTTCCCATTCGATGTTTACGTATTATCCCGTCAACTATTTTCATCAAAAGAATACGCATCCAAATGTTAACATTTTATGGGGAAAAGCTTCACCTCTTTTTTGTGTAACACCAATTAATACCAAATAGAAGATAGAAAATTTTTAACATCATTTTCAACACAAAAATACAGCAGTTGATTTAAATTTTCACATACACACACACACACACACAGACATACACACACTCACTTACACACACACACAATGCGACATATAACTTTTATTTTTAATTCATATTCCAATTCTTATATATCATAATTATAAAATATATGTAACGTGAAAATAAAAAATTTAAATCATCTCTATTCGATTGAAAGTTAATCATTTTTATTATTATAATGGTTGTTTCTTTCATTCCATTTGAGATCATGATTACGCCACTTTATTACAATTCTCATTGGTTTAAAATATACATGACGTCAGATGACATTTCAACTACGTCACATCGTATTAAAAAGGCGTTATAAATCCGACTTGTCGACGAATTTGCTGACTGCCTTCAAATTACATTTTTAAAGAGGCAGCAAATAAGTGCCTTGGGCGATGAGAAAAAAATCCCATTATGATTTTTACAAGAAATAAAGAATTTTTTTAAATTACAATTTTTTCCGTTCGCAAAAGCTTTCAAAATCATGAAAACTACCTGTTGTGTTCTAAATAATTATTTTTTAAAATTTTAAATCTTTAGCGATAGTGCTACCGAAATTGAACACGTTGAAAATAGAATAGAAAGGGGAAAAACACATTCATTTTATGATTAGTTTAAATCGACAAGAACGATTAAAATTAGTATTATCCAAGATGTGACTAACATGATGTCCACTGCACAAAATCTAAGTCAAGAAAAATAAAATTTTAGCGCCAAATTTCTTAATATTCTTTTTGCTTAAAAATAATATTTTATTGGCTTAATTATTTTTTCTTTTTCGCTGCCAACATGCGAACGTCTGGAACCCATGTGAAATGGCTTTTTAAACCATAGTTTTGACATTCGCGAAATGATTCATATATAATAGCTTTTGATTTGTATGATCACACATCCCAGTACCTTCAGAAGAATAGAGCCGAGTTTCGTTTTGGAACTTTGAAGCATTGGACTTAGTTTGCCTCTCAAAGGTCACTGTTTGCACATGATGGACTGGGGCCTACTTGAAGCAGTGGAAGTATGTCATGTGGAGTGAAGATGAAGGATTCATGATTTAACAATCTGATTAGCTTATATGGACATGAGAATGGTATTTACTAGGGCATATTGTCAACACCGAAATTAAATGTGGTAGCATCATGATTTGGATTAGTCAGATAGTTTTTATTGATTGGTCGATAACTTTTGGCGAGTTGATTGGCTGAATGTCAGCGGTCACTTTCTGCACATGAAGATAAATTTAATCAAGTTTAATGAGAAGTTTGAACCACAACGAACATCCATGCCCTAATTGCGATTTGGGCACTAATCATTCAGTTGCCAGTTTTTCTTTAGCAATTTCGGAGACAATTTAAGCAATATTCTGCTTCCGATGCTATGGCAACAGTTCATAACAGGTTCTTGTCACCTTGTCAGTGCGTACCAACATAATACTTCTCTTGATAAAGCACACATATAGTTAAACAGATGAAAATGCTTGGCCGTTTAGCTCAATACTCCTGTTTGAATCCTACTGAAAATCCTTGGCATGAACTAAGTTGGCTTTGTGCTAGATCTATTGGGTTAAAAAACAACGTGTATTGTCCACTAAACTAAAAGATGGTGTAGTCACCAAACAGAAGATGACTGAGAAATAATTTTATTAAGCTGAATATTTGCAAGTATTACTTAACATTTACTTATAACATTACAATTTATTTTTAACAATTATTTGTGTTTTACAATAACTTAAACATATTTTTTAAATAACACTTGGTAATAGAATAAAAGACATTCTTTTCTGTTTGTTTATATCTAACTCTTTCTACTGTTGCCAATTCACATTTTGATAGAAAATGTTATTTTTGTAGCATTAATTTAATGTAGTATATTTAAATTAGAATTTTATATTATCGTTATTAGATAAAATTGTTAATATTTAGATATCTTAAAAATAATAATATTAAATTAATCACATTTTGACTCCTACAAATGCAGCAAAATTCCGTCAACAGTTCAAGTATTTAATGGATAACTACTTCTAATTCCTATCAAAAAAAAAAAAAAAAAAAAAAACACAATACCGTCTGGCAAATTTTGCCACCTAGTTTTATATAGTACATTTATACAAGATACACTTGATTAAATAAAGGCTCAAGAAAATGAAAGCAAATCCTTTGTGACCACGTCTTTCATAAGACTAAGATATTCGTTCATTTAAATTTATTTTTCGATTCTGATAGGAAATAAAGGTTAAACCACTGATTTGCAAACATTTGTCTTGCATTAGCATTCAAAAACTAAAACACATTATATAAATATGAAGCAGAATTAATCGAATAAATAAAAAATGCTTCGAGACTCTGAATTACTATTCTTCCTTCATGATACTAAGTTTTTCAGTAGATAACAAAAAGTTACTAAAATTGTCATTTTGCACAAAATGTACTTGAAGAAAAACGATATGATCCAGATATAATAAATTCTTTTCATTTTAAAATATTATCCGGATAACAAGGTTCATACAGATTTCCAAGAATCAAATTTCAGGAGTCAAATCAAAACATTTTCAGGATTTATTCACATTCATTTTACCAATCATCTTTAACTAAAAATGCATATAATTATGTATATATACAACATTTTCCAATTATATTTGTAAGTAAGAATATAAATAATTGTAAAAATTAATGAGAATATAAATATATTTTTATTTAAGTTAGAATTATATTTAATGATTGCTACAAAAACCTTCAATGAATTTACAGCTATATTACAGAAAATTTTTTATTTAAACAATCAATCTATTTTTTAGATTACTGAATTATACATTGCATAAAACAATGAGCCATTTTAGTGAAAATGATTTAGTTCACATTCGGACTCTCCATTGACACCGAGCGTTCTTGTCTTCCGTTTAACAGTTCGTGGGTTCGAATCTCACCTTGGACTTGGACGTTTATAGTGATTCGGAATCATTTTAAGCAGTAGATACCGGTTTATTTAACCCTCGTGTGTAAAAAATTACCGTTGATTGAAAAAAGAATGAAACCAAATTGTAAATTGATTACTAGAGTAAAATCACTGGTTTCTAATTCTAATCATTTCCCATTAAATTTTTCAAACAAAATAGTCCTGTCGTGTGACCTAACAAATGTGACAAGTAATAAATATTTGAGTTTTAAGAGAGTATCTCGTTATCCTAAAATCTTACAAGACGATCCAGTTGTTTGGTCTGTGAAGATGATCATTTAGACCAAAGGTTCCCAAAGTGGTCCAGGTGGACCCCCAGGGGTCCATGGAAGACCCCACGGGGGTCCACGTAGACGTGAAAAGAAAACAGGGGTTCACAATTTGTAAGTGGGGGTCCACGAAACATTTTCTGGTTTTCATAATAAAGAACAAAAGTTTTGGCTTGGATTTACCTATCAAATACGCAGGAAACATCATTCACTAGGTAGGTACTCAAAAATATTCGAGACTCAGTTCAAACACAGAATTGAATAGAACAATAGATAATAGTATAAATGTACACCACATGTCGAGACTTGCAAAGTGCCGCCCGTGCGCCCGGAATGCTTGTTTAGACCAGCAAAGGGATGAAATGCGACTTACGCTGTGCTTGCAATCTACATTAGTATAAATACGAATGCCAAGAACAAAACGTTACTCATTTCTTTCTGGGATTTTGAACATAAAAGTGTGACTGTAAGTGAATCGATGTCAGTGTCGGTAAAAGTAAGTATCTGCCTATTTGTTACACATATTTTTTTATTATAATTTTGTATAACCATAAGTATTATTTTAATAAATAGGACAAGAAAATTTACTACTTTTTTCTTCTTGTTAACACCTCCAATTTAGGGTGATATATTTTCGGAGTTTTGGGAATACAGTTGAAATGTAGTAGCAGGGTATCTACCGAAAATAGTATAACTTTGAAAGTAGTCCACGAAAAAAAAAGTTTGGGAACCCATGATCTAGACTTTCATCAAAGAGAAGTACATGATTTACTAACATTAAATTTTTTCTTTCAAAAAGTTGAAAAAATAAAGTCAAATACAAAAACTGTTAAATTTTTTTTCCACCACAACCAAGTTGCTTTTCAATAGAACTTTCAGAATACACTGTTTGCAAAACATATGTTATATTTGTTACAAGAACTCTGTAGTTGAGTCCACTGTTTAAAACTTTAAGGACCCATACAATTTAAGCCTTTAAAATTTCTCTTGAAGAAACAAATAAATCTAAAATTTCAGAACATGCTTTGGGTTCACATTTTTAGCAGATACAGCCTGATCTAATAAACACGTTTTTTCCCCCTTCATATAGGATTATCGATTCGCTCATACTTGAAGTACAGAAGTCTCTCTTGCAAACTAGGCAGTGTACATGGGAATTTTTAAACCATGCAAAAGTGAAACTTTATATGGCTTTTCCCGAGTCTACTGGTCATTGAAAAGATACTTTCCACCAAGAATATTAAATAATTTATTTCATTGATAAACAATATAAATCTTGCTTCAGTGAAATATCTAATATTCACCTAGGAAGACATGGAAAGTTTTAATTTAGAAATTTTATATTTAAATATAAAAATTCAGTAAAATTTAAATATTTTTAAGAAAGCAGAAAAAGGACCAATTAAAATCACTAGCCTGATTACACCAAACGGCGATTTTATTGATGATTACTCTTAACTTCCCATACATAAATTTAAACACTACCTTCGAACCTGGTTCAACTGGATCATGAAACTATTGTGGCGGAATTGCATCTTTATTTTGGTGAACAATTGTAAACGTAAAATTCTAATATCTATCCTACCGCCATCTAACGGTAACATTAAGAACTAATACTCAATTTTGTTAGACAATTTCTTTGAAAGTTATTAAACAAAACTGAATAAAATTATTTTTTCCGAAGAAAAGTTAAATGCATCTAGGTAAGTAAAGATTCCAGGACTAATGCACTTTTTTCAAGGACTCGAATAGAAATTAAAAACAATTTTTCGAATTCCAAAAGTTACAGAAACCTTTGGATAAAGAAATGAAAAGCCAGTCTGCCCTCTCTGCAGCGGCCATCAGACGATGACTGCAGACCACCTCCCGCTTTGAAGAAAAATTGCATCTACTGCCGGTATTGGGAAGCTAGGACTTATCGGCCTTAAGCCATAACTCTACATATTTTCTGTCTTCTTGTTTATTCTTTATTTTGTATTTTTCTCTGTATCCACTTTCCTGGCGATGGAACTGTGTTCGCTTTCGCCAGCTGCATTTGAAATAAAAAAAAATGAAGAAAGAAAAAAAGAAATCGGTGAAAAGTAATAAAAAGAATAAAATCATTTAATGTGTCTCAAAATAAATATTTTAAATAAATTCTCTGCAATGTGATTCATGTTAAATGCTTTACAGGATACATCTTAGATAAGCACAGATTATCCTTGTAATTAAAATATCTACATTTTATGACATGTGCTTTATGTTTGATAAACTAACATTGATTAATTATGTTTAGGAATTGCAGAACACAAATCGGATAATTGCAGATACTTACTTTTAGTTGAAATTGAAAAATTCAAGTAAATGGAACAAAAGCTTGCAAGAGTATAAAAATTTTAATCCAAATGACAAATTCTTTATTTCAGTATGCATTAAGATTTCAAATTGGAAATATAAAGAATCGCAGGCAATTGAAAAAGCATACATGAGTAAGTTCTTTCCAACATTTAATGAGGCAAACTTGCAAGAAATAATCTAATTATTCACCAATAAAGTACAATATACTTAAAAAAAGTACAATTACATAAACTCTATGAAAACAAGACTTGTGTGTTATTCTTGCCAGCTTTTACATAATAAGAAATAAAATATTCATTTCTCTAAGTTTTCCCACCAGAGAAAAAATTTCGCTTGTTTTACCAGAACTCAAGTTGCCAGCATGAGTGATTAAGTCAGTTTCAGCAGAAAATATGTTATGAAATCGCTTCATATTATGATTTTCCGGGAAAACATGACATTTTTATTATAAAACTACTCATTTGTGAAATTGAAGCGAGATTTTTTAGAGTGAAATTTTAGCATTAAAGGCTTTTTAATCAATAACTAATTACTTAAATATTGTATATTTTTACAAGTTTTTCCTTTTTTATTTGTTCCAAATAATAGCTAAATCTTTAAAAGTGTGTAATAATTTTAAGCACTCAGTAAAAGCAGTTTAGTAACTAAAATGATTAGTCAGCTAATAAGAACAAATGTTTTGTTCAATGTCCATAATAAAGATTTAAAAACTGTTTTATTAGGACAAAAAATATTTGATAAACATGCACATAAAAAAGCAGAGTGAAAGTTGGTAAAAGGCATGAAAAAATATCAATGTAATGTATTACAATAAGTTACAGAATAAAATAAACCCGTGAATGTCATACTGACTAAAAAGAATAAATAAAAATATTTAAAATTAAGTGTTGCAAAAATGGAAAACTAGAAAGCTAAAATTCATAAGCAATTTTAAAGTATATTTGTAAAATCAATAACTATGTAACAAAATAGTCCTATTATAAAATATCACAAGAATAGTTTTGAAAGCTTCTGATATATTTAAGATTTATGCCCAATAGACTAAACGGTAAAGAAGAAGGGGGAAAAAAACAGTTTTTACTTCATTTTTTATAATTCTGCCAAAAAACTTCTATTAAAATACAATTTTTTATGATAAAAATATAAAATAAAGAAACACAAATTTGCATATTGAATTTGATTTTTTATTGCATAGTATGGTTGAAATATTTATTTTAAAAACATTTTTACACAATAGAAAGAGAAAACATTTTCTAATTTTAAAATAGATTATACAATGTTAGTGTTTAATTTTATATAATTTTTTTCAAAATACATGAAAACATTTTCAGAATGAAATTATACCATAGCATATTATATAATATAAAAATTACACTTTGAAATATAAGAAACAATATTTTTTATGTTAACAATAGGACTAATTGAATAGTGTAAGCACTAGAAAAATAAAGATTTTTACACACTTTTCATTTGATAAGAAAAGTTACAAAGTATTAAAAGAAAAGATTTTTAAAATATTTTAATCATTTAGAATCTTTGTAAGAACAGATTCTGCTTTCAAATTTTTTTGTAATTTACATTATGTATACAAAATTATATAAAATACATTTCTTATTTTCATTAAAAAACAAAACGTTTAAATAAAATCATGCAACAAAATTTCTTCTAACATTTAATTGGTGTCATTAAAAAATATATTTTAAACAGAATTATACAAGTAATAGGAACTTTTTTTTACATAATAAGTAGCAAAAGAAGGCTTTATTTTGCTACATAAATATTTAAAACTAACCCTAATCATTAACAATAAATAACTTGAAAAATTTCTAAAAATTACTTCAAGAATAAAAAAAATTATGTTTTACATACAAATAAATAAGATTGAAGAGAAAGATACATCAATATTTTAAGTCTTTGAGCTTTCTGTAAAAGGCGGTTGTGCATTTTCTATTATGTTTTTAAGTAAACAATGCAACTACTAAAACTTCTGTAAGCCACTTCAACAAACCCATGTCTTAAATTGTAACATAACACACATTTAAGTTTACAATTTAATAGACTTTCTTCACAAAGTATGTACAAAAAATAGAAGCTACATAGTAAAAATAAAACAAATATATACACAAAATTATTCACCTCCATAACCTGACAAATTTACAAGCTATTTTCTAGTATTCCCTAACTCTTTGTATGTACAAGCCAAACAAAGGCATTAGTTTGACAAGGATTAACAAAATATATTATGAATTATTAGCTATTTAAATCTATTTACATTAAAAATTACAATATAGAAAAGGAGTCTTAAGGCAGTTTTCTTAAAAATACATTCTATTTATGATACAACATAGTTTGAACTGAAACAATTAGAAACTTTCACTAACAATTAATGCTTCAAAGTGAATCTCACAAAAAAAATTAGAATATGCAGATATTAAAATAATAATACTCATATAAACAAAATATTTGTTTTAGAAGCACCCTACATAGATAATTAACAAATAATCAACAGAACAATAACAGTACTATTAGTTAAATACAATTTCAAGAAAACATAATAATTTTCTATGATGCATAGATGAGAAAATTTTCCAAGAACCCACCACAAAATGGATCTAATATTTGATTTTTTTAATACTTGCATATTAAATGCTTGCTGGATACAAAATAGACGTTGCCTGTATGTGAAAGAATCAACACCCGAACCAACTGTGATTTCTGATGATGGATGTTTAGATGTGTCGTAATGTGACAAGTGCTTTGAAAGACATTACAGCATTTCTAAAGAAAATATTTTATTAAAAAATATACATAAAAAATAAAGACATTAAAGAGCATAAAAGACAATTATACAATAAATAAAAGAATAGTTTAAATAATTATGATTATTAAATATGAAATAATAAAAAAATGTTTTAAGCAATTTATCAGCTTAAGAGCAAAGATTATAAAATGAAATAACTTGAATGCATTAAAATTTTACTTATATATTTTGCATAACAATAAAAGTTAATAAAGACGTTCTTTTAATATTTCAATTGCCTTAAGTTGAGAAATCATATTTACCCATTTCTAAATGAAAACTTTGGAATTAAACTGAAGTTTTGCCTAAAGACTCTTAATTCACAAAACTAAAAGAACTTGAAACAAAACTATTTATCAGCAATTCTAATAAAATGAGGTTCCAAGTGAAATTCTCAAAATACATACCAATTAGATTAATATCACAATTCATCTCGCAGAAGGGTATACCTGTTTCTTGAGGGTGCAAGTTTTTTAAACGTAGATTCAGGTGGATTAGTAGGATTCTAAAATAAATGAAATCTTTATTACCATTAACACACAAAAAATAGTAAAATCAAAATTACTTATACTAAACGATAATCAATAAAAGGGATCGTCTCTTAGAATAAACATTTCAGAAAGTGAATAATTTCAATAAGAAATTTAAGAAATAATTAGAGCATATAATTTAAACATGCACAATGGCTTTTTAATTCAGAAGTGTGCTTTTCCAACTAGAAGTGACATGAAGAAGTATGCAAACATATAAAATATTTTCAGCAACAGCACCCAAAAATACAGTGGACAAGTTTTAAGTGATAATAAAGGCTAATTTTTAAAATAGTTGCCACAGAAAATTATTTTTAAAAATGTTTTATAGTTTTAAACCTTTATAAAAGTGTAATCTGTATAATTTAATAAAATTAAAAAAACATAAAAATTTGGAAAGCATTTTATATATATATTTACAATGAACAGACAAATGAATGATATCAGTCACATAGCTGCCAACTCTACTGATTTTATCAGGAAACTCCTGATTTTTCGATAATGTATGAAGAAAATCTACTGATTTTTGGCAATTTCAGTGAAAAACTTAAAAACAATCAAAATTTTGGCGGAAAAAGGTATATTGAGTTGTTTAGTAGCTTAAATAGTCAACAAGTGGCACACTCTAATATAATTTTTATAATGTTATGATATATCATGAAAATGTTTTCCTCTGAGTTTTGAACCCCACCTTTCTTCCGTGG